>CAUYPK010043127.1:0-193809 GCA_963574355.1 Loris lydekkerianus | reverse complement strand
GATGATGTGGGGAGACAGCATGTATGGGTGCCTCAGTAGCTGGCCTCCTCCTGGTAGCAGGGGGGATACTCTGGGCCTTCGCCTGAACCTAGGCAGTTGTCAGCATCCAGTGGAGCTCCATCGGCAGCTGGGCCTTGTGGGCAGTACTTGGGATCATATATCTGCCGACCCAGGCCAAAGACCTGGCCGCTCTGGTTGGCACCCTGTGTATAGCCCATCTGCAGGGACATGGAGGAGTTGTCACATTTGTCAGTCCCTAGCTTGGTATCATAGATGTGCCTCCGGGTCCCAGGAGCTGTCATGCCCACCTGGAAAGGGAGGCAAGAGCATGGTGAGGTTGGAAAGAAGAGGGGACCTTCCCAAATTCCCACACTATTTCCCTCTGTCTTGCTTGAACTCACAGTGCATAACTCCTATGGTCCCTCCAACTTTGCACAGACACCCTCTCCTTTCTGACTCTATGCTGAGTGTAGACCTTCATTAACAGGGTCCTTCTCACCCATCTCAATTCTGATCCCCTAGAACCAGTAATGTCTGGGTCCAGCTTTCTCCCTGTCAACCAGGAAGCTCATCCTGGTTAAAGCTGAGACCTCCTGGAGATCTGAGGTCTCCACAACATTCACACTGATACGTTCAATATGGCAGAAAACCTGAGAATTGCAGGATCTAAAAATATCAGAACTGGATGGCAAACTTGAGGGAAACTAGGGCACAGAGTAAGGTAGTAACTTCCTTGGAGACACACAGCAAAGTGGAAAGCGAACTTAGGCTACAGTCAAAGGCAGAGACAGTAAACCTACAGTGAGGTTTCTAGAAGGAGATGCTCTTGGGGACAGGATGTGGAGAGGTGGGCAAGAGGTCTGGGGGGACCCAGGTGGGGCCCACCTGGCTGGCACACTTGTTGGTGCCCATCTGCAGGCTGATGGTTGAATGGTCCATGGGAGGCAGGATATGATTCTTAGGATCGTAGAGATGCCTTCTTGTGCCATACGCTGTCATGCCCGACTGGCTGGCACATTTGTTGGTGCCCATCTGTAGGGAGATGGGCAGGAAAGATCAGGCTCCCCATGACTGGCCTCCAGCCCCTCCCACAAACTTGAAGGGGTCGCAGGGATCCAGGGGGTCAGGTCATCCCCACTGCTATAAGTCCCAAGGCTAGGGTAAACAACACCCCTACCTGCAGCCCGATGACACACTGTCCTGCCTTCATGGTGGCATCATCAAAGTTCCGTTCCTGCTTCTCTGAGTACTTGACACCGATGTCCACACCAGTCTGTAGCCCCTTTGTCTTGGCCTGGCATGGGGAACAAGTGGGGAGTATCAGTGGAGGGCAGTGGGAACCCCAGGTTCATGCCTAGGGGACTCTACATGCCCATGATGGAGCTCCACCACCCCACCTTAGGTGACAGCAGCCTTAGTCTTCCAGTGCTCAGAACAAGAATTTTCTCTTCTTCTACCACCTCCTGTTACCCAGCCGCCCAAGCAACTGCCCCCAACTCTCACCAGGATACCTTCCACTAGCTCCTCTCTGGCTTCCACTCCCCATGTGGCAGCCACAGGGGGTTTCTGAAAACTCCATCTGAAGTAAAATTTCCCTGTATAGAAACCTTCTCCCTGTTCCTGTAGCACTCCGAAGCCAGTCCCAATGTCTGATCTTCCTTTTCCTTCTGCCCCAAATACCATTCTAACCAATGTTCCTGGTCTCAGCTAGAGGATCCTTAGATGCCCCCGACATTTTTCTTCTCTTTCAAGTTTTGTCTCACAATTTAGAGCTTATTTATTATCTATAAAAAATGATTTGTTACTTTTTGTCTGCTTCCTCCATCAGACTATGTGTCTCTGCCTCCTCCACCAGGCTGACACTCAGGACGGGGTGTACTGTGTTTGCCTTATTCACCATGGAGTTCAAAGTGCCCTCAGGAATATTTACAAATGAGTGAATGAAGAACATGGACACATCTATAGCCACCTCACTGTGTGACTCTGGGCAGGTTGCTGCCTGTCTCTGGGCCTTACCTTCCCAGCTAGGGCCAGAAGAGACACCTGCACCTGCGTCATGTTCCCACTCTCAAACAAGTCGTTGGCCTCGAACAGGTCCACAGGGTTCATGCCATAGCCAACCATGGCCTTGATGAAGTTGGAGAGGTTTTCTAGCTATGAGGAGGAAGGAGAAGGATGGTGAGTGGACTTCAGTCTACCTAGCTGTCAGGTGGGGTTCCCCCAACCTTGTCCTAACTCACCTGGTGCCAATTCTGCATGGAGCGGTTGATCTTGGGGACTGAGCCTGGCTGCAGCTTGTTCATGAGTCTGAGTGGCACATATGAGGTGGGGGAAACAGGAACAGAGGAATTCCAAAGACCAGAGACCTACTCTCAGCCTTCCTGGGCAAACCCACTGCTTCTCCCAGGCCTCAGCCTCCCCTCTTATCATGCAATTTTTATCCATCAAACAAGCAAAGCTGCCAAACACCAACAACAACCAGCGTTGAAAGTGTAATCTGGAACTACTGATTTTGGGGAGTAAGCCTGAGGATTTCCATTAAAATGTTTAATGTGTGGATGGTGCCTGTGGCTCAGTAAGTAGGGCACTGGCTCCATATACCAAGAGTGGCAGGTTCAAACTCAGCCCCAGCCAAACTGCAACAAAAAATAGCCAGGTGTTGTGGCAGGCGCCTATAGTTCCAGCTACGCGGGAGGCTGAGGCCAGAGAATGACCTAAGCTCAAAAGCTGGAGGTTGCTGTGAGCTGTAATGCTACAGCACTCTACTGAGGGCGACAAAGTGAGACTCTTTCTCTAAAAAAATAAAAAATAAGGGTGGCGCCTGTGGCTCAAAGGAGTAGGGTGCCAGCCCCATATTCCAGAGGTGGCAGGTTCAAACCCAGCCCTGGTCAAAAACTGCAAATAAATAAATAAATAAAATAAAAAATAAAAAATGTTTAATGTGCAAAAGCAAAGAATGTTTGAACATTGGTTGAATGCAACAAAGAAAGGCCTCTAGAAACTTTATTCATTCTTCCAAGAAAGAGAGAGCACAAGGTGAGTATACTCCCTGTCAGAGATCCTAGACAAAGCAATAAGTCAAGGGAAAGACAGATCCAAGATTCATCAAGTGAAAAGCAAGCTTCAGGGCAGCACCTGTGGCTCAGTGGGTAGGGCGCCAGCCACATATACCGAGGGTGACGGGTTTAAACCCGGACCCGGCCAAACTGCAACAACAAAAAAAAAACAGCCAGGCATTGTGGTGGGCGCCTGTAGTCCCAGTTACTTGGGAGGCTGAGGCAAAAGAATCGTCTAAGCCCAGGAGTTGGAGGTTACTGTGAGCCATGACTCCATGGCACTGTACCAAGGGTGATAAAGTGAGACTCTGTCCCCCCCCTCAAAAAAAAAAAAAAAAAAAGAAAGAAAAACAAGCTTCAGACAGTGTGGAACGTAACCAGCCAGGGTGATAGAGCACGTGTCCGTGCATGTACTCACGTGCATAAAATAATCCCATCCTTCAAACCCTTCTGGAAATCAGGGCCGATAGACAGGCCAGTGAGCCCCTCGATCCAGCTCCTGAGTTCAGCCTCCTTCTGAGGGTCATATTTGGACAGGAGCTGGTTGGGGGGGAGGCAAAGGATACAGGGCTAAGCTGGGGTGAGGGCACATCCAGAAGAAACCCCCAAAGTTTCTGACAAGGCAGGGCCAGTGACTCCAAGGTGAGGGGGATCCTGGAGGTCCCCACCCGACCCAAGCAGACCCTCTCCCTTTCCCACCAGCAGGGACAGCCCAACCCTTGCTCATAGGCAAAGATGAAGCACACCCACAGGAGGCACGCTCATAACCCAGACTGATAATTGGCTCTTAAACACCTTCAGGGGTGCCAAGCCAGGCAGACTCTGGCCCCCTGCCCCCTCATCTCCTGATTACATTACACTTAACACGTAAGTGTCAAGCATCTTAAAGTGTGCAATTCAGTGGCATTTGGTACACTCACGCTGCTGTGAATTACTTTTATCTAATTCCAAAACATCCCATTGCCCCTAAAAGAAGCCCTATCCCCATCAGTAGTCACCCTTATCCCCCTTTGCAACCCCTGGCAATGATGAACCCATTTCCTATCTCTGGGGATCTACCTGTTCTGGACATTTCACATAAATGGAATCTCACACTGTGTGTCCTTCTGTGTCTGCCTTCTCTCACTGAGCATAATGTCCTCAATGTCCAGCCTGTATCAAAGCCTCCTTCCTTTTTGTGGTTCAGTGATATTCTATTGTATGAATGGACAACATTGTGATTATCCATTGATCCCTCGATGGACACTTGGGTTGTTTGTTTCCACCTTTGACGGCTGTGAACAGTGCTGCTGTAAACATGAGAGTACAAGTTTTGTTTGAACACCTGCTTTTACTTCTCTTACGTGTGTACTCAGCAGTGGAATTGCTGGGTCATGTGGAAATTGTGTTTAACTTACTGAGGAGCTGCCAAACCTCTCTCTGTTTCTCAAAACAGGCTAGGTCCTAAAAAAACAAACAAAAAAAAAAACAGGCTAGGTCCTGCCTCAGGACCTTTGCATGTACTACACTATCACTATGGCCTCAGATATTTGCCTGGCTTGGTCCCTCCCTTTAGAACAGCCATACCCTGAAGGCCACCTGACTATACCAGGTAACAGGCCCCCCATATCCTTGTTTCTCTGACTTTATTTTCCTTCCAGTGTTTTTCTCCACCTTCTGTCCTTGCTTAAGATTTAACTCCCTTCTGTGCTTTGCCATCTTGCTCGGTGACATCCCCACAATCACTGGGTAGATAACAACACTCAAGGTCCTCCATTAGATTATCATATACCCACTACCCATAAGCACACACCTGCTCGTTCCCCACTGCAGCATCCCAGAGCACCAAAGGCTCAGAAACCTGGAGTGGCTAGGCCCAGGGATACCCAGGGGAGATGCGCTCCGCCATGGGACAGCTCCCGGCAAAGATGGTGAAAAGTTGGGTCGCCCTCATCCAGCCTGTCCAGCTCTAGGGGTTTCTGGAGCCCCATAACTTCCACTGCTCCTTGCAAAAGGATGCCCTTTCCTCAGGGGAGCAGAAGGACCCAAGAACAGACCCACCCTGCTCCCAGCTCTGTACCCACTCCCCAGATGACTAATATAAGTGTCAGTCTCCCCATCTCCCTGTTGAAGGACTTGGATAAGGTCTTCTGAGCTAAGCCCTTTATTCCTGGCTCCTGCCTGGGAGCCCCCCTGCCCTGAAATCAGGGCTGAACATTGGCAGCACAGAGAAGACAAAGGCACTCACCCACCTGACTTGTTCTCCTGATCCTACCCACCCACCGTCCTTGGGCTGTCTCTAGTTCCCACAGCTGGGAGAGAAGGAGCAAGGGGGCAGCCCTGCTCAGATAGTAGCTTTGTCTATCCTCATGAATGAGAGAGGAGGATTGAGAGCTGAGTCCTAGAGGGTCGCTGAACATGCCCTGCCCATCTGATTCTCATCCCTGGCCAGCTTCTGGGGCCAAGAGGCCAGGGTCCCAGGCAGAGGCGTCTGGCTGGGCCCCTCCCACAGCAGCCAGTTTCCTCCCAGAGCTGCCCAGCAGGGTCCTCAGCACATTCCTCTTCACCACAAACTGCCAGGAATGCAGTGCTGCCTCCCTGCTAAATCGGGACCAGCTGCTCCCAGCAGGTCTAGCCCCTTAACCGGTATCATGCAGCCATTGCATCTCAGAGAGACACACTGGACTGGAGCCTGTGTCCCAGCGTCATCTATCCAGGGGTAAACTGAGGCACAGAGGTATAGAGGAGAAAGGCTTCTGGGTCTCTCTTGTCTTAAGCAGCTGGTAATAGGGATGGAGGGGAGCAGAAGCCACTAGAAGCCAGTTTCCAATTGAGGTATGACCCTTCAGTGACTCTGGCAAGCTGGCCAATAACACACCCATTCTCCAGACTAAGGGCTGGCCACAAGGAGCCAACAGGGATACTCCAGCTTCTCAGCTCACCCCCTACCAGGGAAGGTGGCAGTGTGCCCACCCACCCATCTCAGGAAGCTGCCCCACCCTTGAGGAGTGCTGTGTGCTCTGTCTCACTTCCGCTGCCAGGGTGAGAGGTGCCCAAACTGCCTGGTGGAGGCAGGGGCCACCAGACACCAGATCCCACAGGTCTAGGTTCTAGTCTTGGCTCTGCCACTTGCAGGCCGTGTAGTTCTGGTCAGCTGCAACACTGTCTTTGAGCCACAGGAGCATAGCAAGACTCCCCTAAACTGCCTCTGTGCAGTTACAGGAAGGCTCTGTCAAAATCCAGCCCATCACAAGTTCCCTGGTATTTAAAGGGAAGTCCAGAACCCCAGGGCTCACTGGGGGACCCTGGTTGCCCCAAGCCGCAGCATTCCTTTCTGCCAAAGGGCTCCCAAAAGCTCACAAGGGCAATGCAGAAATTCTCTCACCTGTCTGTGGGCTCTGGGGTGCCTTTCAGAGGCTAGCAGGACTAGGGCTGGTGCCCTCAGCGTGCCCAGGCAGGCTCCTGCTACAGCTGAAGCCACATTCCCAGGTGCCTGGGGTGTGTGTGTGTGTGAGTGATGGGCAGGGATGACAACCCCCTCCTGCAGGAAGGGTGCGAGAGTGTCAGGCTTTGGACCTCCCCTCTCTGAGGTGCCCAGAAGTGCCTGGCCCCTCTCTGAGCCAGAACCACAAGTGGTTTTGTTAAAAAGTGCCTCCTCCTGGTCCCATTTCATATTTTCAGGTTACAAAACACACACATTTTAGGGTCACCTTCAGGGAACCCCTTTGGTACCCCTTAAATTTTATCAGCTAGGGACTAAAAGAATGTAGAAGGGAACTAGCTGCCTAAGGAGACTGTACCCCCCACAGTTGTAAGACAGGTCAGGAAATTCCTGTGCAGGGGCTAACACCTTTCTCAAAAAGCACCCTGGGTTCCCGGCTTCCCTTCCTGAAGTTTAAGTGGCCAAAAAAGCAGAAGTGTGGCCAGGAGATGAGGAGGGGGCTGTGTGGTCCCCCACCGCTCCAAGGCCTTCTTAGACCTCCACGCCTGCAAGGGGTCCACGCCTGGGCGGTTGGGAGTTGGCAGAGGAGGGGGGACTTCTCAGAGGGGGAGTCTGGGCGCACAGCTTGGGGAAAAGTTTACCCTTACACGCTGAGGAGATGGGTCATCACCAGATGTCCGACCTCGCTGCTCCCTCAGAAGCCCCCAGACCACCCAGAGGTCAGGGAGTGGTGACCGACCCCTTATCCCTGGTGCGAGACGCACTGCCAGCTAGTTGCAGGGGAGCCCGGTGGGGTGCTCCTCTCCAGCGTCGCCGGACTCATACACGAGTGCAAGCACGCGACGGCCGCAGGTGGTGGAGCCCAGTGACGCGCCCCCCACTCACCCGGTTCTTGACCTCGGCCGAAAGTCCGTACGAGGGCCCCTTGTTGAATTGCGTGGAGCTCATGGCTGGCAGGAGAGGCTGGGAAGCGCCAAACAGGCGGGACAGGACCAAAGCGCTGGCAGGGACTGAAGGGGTTGGGGCAGGGTTGGGGCGTCACGCCCCCTGCCGCCCATTGGCCCAGAGTGCAAATGTCCTTATAAGGCCTGAAAGCACCGAATTCCTGCGGCCGTACACTTCCTGAGTCCCCGCAATAGCCCCTGGACACCCTCCCCACCACCACCCCGTCACAGCACCTCTATCCTCAAAGGCAGGGAGGGGCTCCTCGAACGCTTTAAAACTACAGAAAAAGGGGCAGGGACTGTGAACTGCCAAGACCCAGCATTCCTGCCCTCTCCTTGCTAGGAGGCGTTCTTGCACTTCCTGGGTCTCCATGTACCCTTCTGTACAATGGAAGAAGAGGGGAATTGTGGGTTGGGCCCCCAAATCCCTTTGGAGCAGGAATGAGAGCTCCTGCAAGCCACTGAGAGTTGCATCCCAGTCTTGGCCCCTCCCAGGGACTTTGATAGCTGAAGGTGGACAAGGGAACCAGGACAAACTCCCCAGAGGAGGGGGTCATTGGAGCTGGGGTTTTGATGTCTGAACAGGAGTTTGCCAATCCAAAAGGAAAATGGTGTTCCTGGTAGAACAAAAAATACAAAGTCTTGGAGAACTGTCAGTGGTTGAAAGCTTGTAGTGATCAGATCAATTGGGGAATGGGGCATGTGTGAGAAGAGGTTTTGAATTTGGGGTTGAAGGTGAAAAAGCAGAGTCAAGTTCAGAAGAGGCCCTAGGGGAAAAGGAGAGGTTGCCAAGCACACCAGGCCAGGCACACCATTGGCATTCAATAGTGATATCTGCTTGCATAGATAAATCAATAGATTAATAGATAACGAAATAAGTGAATTCACTTATCCAGTAATTCACTGATTCATTTGTTCATTCATGCACCTATTTATTCATCAAAAGCTCCTGTGTGTTCTGGGACAGTCTGGTGCTAGGAGATGCTAGCTCCCAAGAGACTTAGATTTGACTTTGCCCACCCCTGGGAAGATAGAGGCAAGCACAGACTGCCCTACCTTCTCCATATGAACAGAGACAGAACAGGAGGGGCTTGAGGCTACAGGAACTAGGGGGTCAAAGAAAGCTGTATATAAGACAGGACAGGAGAGAAGGGGTTTTGAAATGTGAGAAGTTAGATACATTTGACAAGTTGTTAGTTGGGCTCTGTGAGGGCTCAAAGATAACTCACCCCTGTTCCTTCCCTAGGGCACAATTCTCCCAGATGCCCTACTCCCTAGATGTCTGTTTCTTCTTTACCTGTCATTCTCCCATTCCATCTATCTGAAAGATGCTTTCTTCAAGGTTTGAGTCCTAGCCCAGTGGTTTTGGGTAATTCCTTCTGGGTCAGTTTTATCATCTGGGAAATGGAGACCAATAAACAGCTTGACAGTGAGATAATCCTGCATGGAGAGAGTGTGGAGGTCATCAGGGTGTGGGTGGTGTTGGATCTTCTGCAGGTTCTGCAGGTGCACAAGCATCTAGGGCACTGGAGGATGGTGATGGCAGGAATGTGGCTAGTGTAGTCCTCTGGACACACACCGGTCTGTGGGGGTTGACAGATGCAGCCATCATGTCTATGGACCTCCTCACAGTACTTTGGCCCCTGGTGTGTCCAAGGGGACCCCCAGCAACCCTCCAGAGATGTCATCTTGGACTCTGGGTCTCTGGAACAAAGGTTGCATGTAAGGCCTGTGTCCTGGGCACTAAGTCCCACTACAATGTCTTAGAGCAGGTACGAGTCCAGGAAAGAGAGCTGGTGGGGGCCCTACAGAGCAGGACAGGAGCTGAACTGCAGATACAAGTAGACTGAAACCCTGGGGAATTCCAAATCCTAGAAAAACCTGCCCTGCCACTGGGCATGCAGCCCAGGAATTTGAAGTGTGGCTGGTGCCCTCAGTGAAGCAAATACTTCATTGTCATTAATTCCAATTAATTTCCATGAAAAATTAAAAACTGACACTGAGTTCGGTTTTGGGAAGACTATCGTGTATATTTAAAACAACTTGGTTAGGGTTCGACACTCATAACACAGTGGTTATAGTGCCAGCCACATGCACCCAAGACTGGTGGGCTCAAGCCCGGCCCAGGCCAGCTAAGCAACAATGACAACTGCAACAAAAAAATAACCAGGCATTGTGGCAGACAGCTGTAGTCCCAGCTGCTTGGGAGGCTGAGTCAAGAGAATTGCTTAAGCCCAACAATTTGAAGTTCCCGTGAGCTATGACGCCATAGCACTCTACCCAGGATGACACAGTAAGACTTTGTTTCAAAAACAAACAACAAAAAAAACCCCAACTTGGTTAGTTGTTGATTTTCCTTTTCAATGAAATCTAAATACTGTACAGGTGAGAATATCAGAGGAAACTTTAGCACCCCGATTGAGGTTCTCTGTGAGTGGGAGACAGACACCATATTCCAAAGACTTGGTACCAGCTGGGCGTGTTTGCTCATGCCTGCAATCCTAGCACTCTGGGAGGCCGAAGTATATGGATCACTTGAGCTCAGAAGTTCAAGACCAGCCTGAGCAAGAGTGAGACCCCATCTGTACTAAAATAAAAAAATTAGGTGGGCATTGTGGCAGGTGCCTGTAGTCCCAGCTAATTGGGAAGTTGAGGCATGAGAATCACTTGAGCCCAAGAGTTTGAGGTTGCTGTGAACTATGATGATGCCATGGCATTTAACCCCAGGGCGACAAAGTGAAACCCTGTCTCAAAAAACAAAATAAGGCTGGGTGTGGTGGCTCACACCTGTAATCCTAGGATGCTGGGAGGCTGAAATGGGTGTATTGTTTGAGACCAGCCTGAGCAACAGAGAGAACCCAACTCTAAAAATAGCTGGGCGTTGTGTTTGTAGTCCCAGATACTTGGGAGGCTGAGACCAGAAAATCACTTGAGCCCAAGAGCTTGAGGTTGCTGTGAGGTATGAGGCCACACCACTCTACCAAGGGTAACATAGTGAGACTCTGTCTCAAACAAAACAAAACAAATAAAAAAACAAAGACTTGGTACCCCAAAATATGTAAACTATCTCATTAATAATTTTCCAGAGGCCGGGCATGGTGGCTTCTGCCTATAATCCTAGGATTCTGGGAGGCCAAGGTGGGTGGATTGCTTGAGCTTCAGGAGTTCAAGACCAGCCTGCACAAGAATGAGAACACATCTCTAAAAATAGCCAGGCATTATAGCAGGCACCTGTAGTCTCAGCTTCTAGGGAGGCTGAGGCAAGAGGATCCCTTGAGCCCAGGAATTTGAGGTTGCTATGAGCTATGATGCCAGGGGAACAAAGTGAATCTGTCTCAAAAATAACAATAATAATTTTCCATACTGGTTTTATGTTGAAATAATTGCTTCAATATATTCAGTTCCACACAATATATTATTAAAATTAATTTTTCTTTGTACTTTCTTAGTGCTTTTTTTTTTTTTTTTTTTTTGAGACAGAGTCTTCCTTTGTCACCCTGGGTAGAGTGCCCCAGTATCATCATAGCTCACAGCAACCTCAGACTCCAGAGCTCAAAGGATTCTCTTGCCTCAGGGTCCCAAGTAGATGGGACTATAGGCACTTGCTACTTTCTGTTTTAGTAGAGAGGGGCATCTCACTCTTGCTCAGACTGGTCTCCAACTCCTGAGCTCAAGTGATTCTCGCACCTTGGCCTCCCAGAGGACAAGGATTACAGGCATGCACCACCAGGCCCAGACTCTCTCTTAGTACTTGTAATGTGGCTGGCTGCCAGAAAACTTAAAATGATATGTTAGTTTGACTTCTGTTTCTTCTGTTCGTTTTCCTTCCTTTCTTCCTTCCTTCCTTCCTTCCTTCCTTCCTTCCTTCCTTCCTTCCTTCCTTTCCTTTTCCTTCCTCTCTTCCTTCTCTCTTTCTTTTTTCTTTTCTTTCCTTCCCTCTCTCCCTCCCTTTATCATTTATAAAGGACAGTGTAGAGTTGCGGGTGGAGGTGGGCCAAATCCTAATTTTGTATGGCCAGGGAGCTAATAATGGGTTTTACATTTTTTAAGTGGTTGAAAAAAGTCAAAAGAGAAAAAATGTTTCACAACATGTGGAAATCATATAACATTTGAGTTGCAGTTCTACAGACAGTTTTCTTTGCAGTGCTGGTTCAAGTAGAATAGTTGTTTTTTTTGTTTGTTTGTTTGTTTGTTTTGCAGTTTTTGGCCAGGCTAGGTTTGAACCCACCACCTTTGGTATATGGGGCCGGTGCCCTACTTTTTTGAGTTACAGGTGCTGCCCGAATAGTTGTTCTTTTTTTTTTTTTTTTTTTTTTGTAGAGACAGAGTCTCACTATACCGCCCTCAGGTAGTGCCATGACATCACACAGCTCACAGCAACCTCCAACTCTTGGGCCTATGTGATTCTCTTGCCTCAGCCTCTCAAGCAGCTGGGACTACAGGTGCCCGCAACAACGCCCGGCCATTTTTTTGTTGTAGTTTGGCCGGGGCTGCGTTTGAACCCGCCACCCTCAGCATATGGGGCCGGCACCCCACTTACTGAGCCACAGGCACTGCCCCGAATAGTTGTTCTTTTTGATGAGGGTGAAAATATAGACTATTTGGCTTTTTACAGAAAAAGTTTACTGAGCCCAAGTCTTAACTCCCAGTATCCTAGAACCCTAGAACTCCAGACTCAGACATCCCAGAATCAGAAGTCCTGGAGTTCTGGAACCTTAGAATACCCTTTATCTAGAAACCCAAGAATCTCAAGTTTATGGATGTATGTAATTCTGTATAATTCTACAACCACGACACTCCCAACTTTCTGCCTTAGAGCTTAGGTTCAAATCTCAGCTCCCCATTTGGCTGTGTGACCTTACACAATTTCTCCACCTCACTGTGCCTCAGTCTCCTCATCTGTAACATGAGGCTGATAAGCTCCCACTTCCAAGACTCTGTTCAATATGAAATGGTTAATATTTGTGAAGTGCTCATAGGGTGCCTGGTGTGGAGATAAGGGTTTGCTTAGTTAATAGATGTCAAAATCTTAGGAATTTTGACCTCAGCTATAGGAAAGCCCTGAGGACAATCCAGCTTTCTCTCCAAAAGAAGCTCTGGAACTCTGCAGCTGCTCTTCCCCTGAACACTCAGGTTGGTCCTGAATGGACCCCTGGGGTTTGGAGGAAGGTGAGTTCAGATCCTGTGAGGTGTGACTGTAGTGGGGCCCACAGGTCAGGGGCCTCTGGCAGGGCCTTGGGTACTGGGCTGGGGAGTCTTGGTGGAGGAGCATAAGGAGCTGCAAGGTAGGATAAGGGGCCTAGAGCAGGTGGATCCTACATAGCAACTACCTCTGGGCCAACCCTATCCCTGGGGTGGTGTCCAGGTTCTGAGGGCAGCACCAAGGCTGGGTCTCCCGGAGGGGGTTGTGGACACACCCTTGCAGGGTTTCAGATGCTCTCTTTGTTCTCTACCTTTCTGCTCAATTTAGCCCCACTCGCTACTGAAGCAATCTCTGGAGGACACTTGTTAGGGAACATGAACAATGCAGAGACAACAACAAAATCATAAAAAATAACAAAAAAATGGATGGGTGTACAGGCTCACACCTGTAATCCTAGCACTTTGTAATGTATGTATGTATGTATGTATGTATTTTTTGTGAGACAGAGTCTCACTGTGTTGCTCTTGGTAGAGTGTCATGGTGTCACAGCTCACAGCAACTTCAAACTCTTGGGCTTAAGCGATTCTCTTGCCTCAGCCTCCCTAAGTAGCTGGAACTACAGGCACCCACCACAACACCTGCCTATTTTTGTTGTTGTAGTTGTCATTGTTGTTTGGCAGGCCTGGGCCAGGTTCAAACCTGCCATCCCCAGTGTATGTGGCCAGCGCCTAGGTACAGGTGCCAAACCAATCCCAGCACTTTGAAAGACCAAAGGTGGGAAAATCACTTGAGGACAGGAGTTTGAGGCCAACCTGAGCAAAAGTAAGATCTCATCTCTACAAAAAAACAGAAAAACGGGACGGCACCTGTGGCTCAAGGAGTAGGGTGCTAGTCCCATATGCCGAGGGTTGTGGGTTCAAACCCAGCCCTGGCCAAAAAACAAACAAAAAACTGCAAAAAAACAAAACACAACAGAAAAAGTAGGCCAGGTACAGTGGCTCACACCTGTAATACTAATACTCTGGGATGGAGGTTGATGTGGGTGGATCCCTTGAACTCAGGAGTTCAAGACTAGCCTGAACAGCTGGGCATGGGCTATAACCCTAGCACTCTAGGAGGCCAAGGCAGGTGGATTGCCTGAGCTCAGGAGTTTGAGACCAGCCTAAGAAAGAGTGAGACCTCCTATCTACCAAAAATAGGCAAAAAACTAGCTGGGCATTGTGGCGGGTGCCTGTAGTCCCAGCTACTTAGGAGGCTGAGCCCACAGGAGCTTTTGAGCCCAAGAGAATAAAGTGACTTGGGCTGAGCACAGTGGTTCACACCTATAATCCTAGTACTCTGGGAGGCTGAGGTGGGTGAATTGCTCTGAGCTCACAGGTTCAAGACCAGCCTGAGCCAGAGTAAGACCTCATCTCTAAAAATAGCCAGACATTGTGGCAGGTGCCTGTAGTCCCAGCTACTCAGGAGGCTGAGCCAAAAGAATCGCTTGAGCCCAAGAGTTGAAGGTTACTGTGAGCTATGACACCATGGGACTCTACCGAGGGTTGACAAAGTGAGAAAGAGTCTGTCTCAAAAAAAAAAGAGAGAGTTTGAGGTTGCTGTGAGCTATTATGATACCACCTCACTCTACCCAGGGCAACAGAGTGAAACTGTCACAAACAAACAAACCAGAGCAAGAGATACATCTCTATTAAAAGTAGAAAAAATTAGCTGGTTATTGTGGCAGGCACTTATAGTCCCAGCTACTCTCTCTCTCAGAGGCCTAGGCCCGGTCTGAGCCCCTCATAGTGTGACTGATGCCCATCCCTCGATCTGGCTGCCTGTTTCTCTGCTTGACCTAGAGCAGGGTGAGAACCTGCCTGCAGTGATCACCACTGTATCCCCAATGCCCACACAGGCCCTGAGGGCTGTAGGCTCATTTCCCCCACACTTTAAGTGTCTCCACCATCCTGCATGTCTGGTTGTCCATCATGGGGATAGCTGCTGCTCAAGTATCCTTGCTCCTGGCAGAGCCTATCTCCCTCCTTTGCCTGCCCTTCAAGGCTTTCTATCATAGCCAATCCCTGCCTCATTTTGGAGTATGAGGCAGAAGCACCTGGCATACAGTAGCCTCTCAATAAACAAGCTGTTTCAAGAATGCCTAAAGAAGGCGACATGGGACATACAAAGGTGCCCACCCAGCGTGGGACACTGGGGATTGTGCCAAGGCTGCATATGCAGGGTCTGGGAGTGGCAAGGGCCATAGGGTTCTGTGTTTAGTTCCTAGGGACTCCTCCCTGGGGCTTGGGGCACTGCTCAGGGGTTAGGTGCATGCTGTCTGTGGCTGGACATTGACTTATGGAGTCCTGTGTACCTTATCATCCTCCACAGGTGGCATGTGGCACACTCAGGTCTGGATCCGGCCCTGAGGAACTGGGAATGCCCACTCAGGTCTGGGGATCCAGGAGCACAGGGGAGAGTTGAGAGCTGATTCACCTTAGCAAACCTATTTATGGTAAACTTCTGGAGGATCCATAGTCTGAAAGTGGATTAGGTGGAATTAGAGCAAAATTTAGCTTGTCTCAAATAATCATACTTACAACTGGGTGCAGTGGCTCACACCTGTAATTTGGGAGGCTGAGGCAGAAGGATGTCCTGAGCTCAGGAATTGAAGACCAGCCTGAGGAAGAGGGAGATCCATCTCTACTAAAAATGGAAAAATTAGCCAGGTGTTGTGGTAAGCACCTATAGTCCCAGCTACTCCAGAGGCTGAGGCAAGAGGATCCCTCCAGCCCAAGAGTTTGAGGTTGTTGTAAGCTATGATGCCACGGCATTTTACCCAGGGCACAGAGTGAGTCTCTCTCACACACGCACAAAAGAACAAAAAATGTACTTTCTAGCTTGGTGCCTATAGCTCAGTGAGTAGGGCACCAGCCACATACACTGAAGCTGGTGGGTTTGAGCCTGGCCCAGGCCTGCTAAAACAATGACGACTGCGACCAAAAAATAGCAGGGCGTTGTGGTGGGTGCCTGTAGTCCCAGGTACTCGGGAGACTGAGACAAGAGAATTACTTAAGCCCAACAGTTTAAGGTTGCTGTGACTTGTGACACCACAGCACACTACTGAGGGTGACATAGTGAGACTCTGTCTCGAAACAAAAAAAAAAAACAAACACAAGGGTGGTGCCTGTGGCTCAAAGGAGTAGAGCGCTGGCCGCATATGCCAGAGGTGGCAGGTTCAGCCCAGCACTGGCCAAAAACTGCAAAACAACAACAACAAAAAACACAAAGAAGTACTTTCCTCTGCAATATGCACCAACCGTTCAATAAACACCCCTCCTGAGCAGTGCTGTGCTAACGCTACAGAAGCAGGAGGTGGGGCGCCACCTGTGAGGTGTGGGATAGATTGAGCCGCGCTGCCCGGGAAACATGTTTTCCAGAGGCTGGGAGGCAGTGAAACTCTATGACATCAAGGGCGCTGTGACGTCATGGAGGCTAAAAGGGGGCGACAGAGCACCAAAAGTAGAAAACGAATTAGGTAAGGAGCGACGTTAACATTCCTTGTATAATTCCAATCTTAGTATATGTGCTGACGACGCGAACAGAGTCCTTACCCAGAGATATTTAAAACGGTCTTGAAATCACTTTATAGTTATGTCATCTTGCCATCTCTTTTACATTCAGAGAAATTTTCTAGAGTTCCATAGGTCAGAATACCTCTTATGATGATATTTAAGTATCTCTGATCACATAAAATCTTAGATGTTGACTTAATTACCGCCCAAGCACGGCCTTGTACCGCGGATCCTTGAGGGAGTCAACGTACAAAATAGCCGGGCCACACGCGCGCCCGTCACCGCCCTACTAGCTCGCGGCTCCGCCAGGTGCGGAGGCTAGGCCTCCGCGGGCGGCCGCCAGCATCCCAGCGTCCCCCGCGGGTGCAGGGGGGCCGCTCCGGCCCAGCGCTGCGGCTCGCTGGCGTCAGCAGTGCCGCGGCCGGACGAGAAGGCGGAAGATGGCGGCGGCATCCCAGAGTCCGTGAGGAGTGCGGTTGCGGCGTGGACAGCCAATGACGGCGGGGAGGCACCCTCGGGGACCCGCAGTCCGCTAGGGCGCGACGGTGGGCGGTATGTCGGAGCATGCGGCACCCGCAGCCCCGGGGCCCGGGCCCAACGGCGGCGGCGGCCCTGCCCCCGCGCGCGGGCCTCGCACCCCCAACCTGAACCCCAACCCCCTCATCAACGTGCGCGATCGGCTCTTCCACGCGCTTTTCTTCAAGATGGCTGTCACCTACTCACGGCTTTTCCCGCCCGCCTTCCGCCGTCTCTTCGAGTTCTTCGTGTTGCTCAAGGTGACCGCGGCCCCGACCCCCGACCCCCGACCCTTGACCCCAGCGCCAGACCCAACCCCCAAGTCTGTGACCTCCAACCGCAATCCATGACCTTGGGGACACCGAGCCCTCCCTCCCAGGCCTAAACCCGGCCCCACCAATTAGAGACCCTGCACGAAGCCCACGACCTTTGACTCCTAGGGTGGCCAGAAACACAGTCTTTAGGCCCAGTCCAGTCCTGGAACTTCTTCCTACCTCATTAGTAGCCCCTGGTCCAAGCTCTGGAATCCTCACTGCTTCCTGTGGTTCCGCCCCATCTCTGGTCTGCTCCCTTGTTTCTCCCACCTCCTGGAAGCTTGGAGCTGGGCCCGTGAAAGACCTTTTCCCACCCTTTCATCCCTGACTCTGTGCCTGGAACCCTTATCTCAGAGGATCCCTGCCTCTCCCACCTTGACCTGTGCTGGCACAGAACTCAGCCTCAGACAAGTGTCCTGTGCTGGAAATCTGCTTCCCATTCTCCTTTCTTTCTCCTGGTGGGGATCTCCCTCTCTTTGGGACCTTCTGCCTGTCCCTACCCTGCTTTTCCCTCGTGTGTGCCTCACAGGGGAATGTGACTTAGCTAAGGTCACATCGGTAGAGCTAGGGGGCAAAGTTGAAGCCCGACTGCCTGCTTGTCCTTCTTGGGAAGCTCAGGTTCAGGTCTCATTAAACTCCCTCTGTGCCCAGGACTCAACCAGCATGCCCTGGGTTCTGTCCCATTTCTAGCAGCCACATATGGCACAGAGGTTTCAGCTGTGAGAGACTGGCTTCAGCCTGGGTCAGGTGACAGGAAGGGTTCAGCAGCAGCTTCAGCCCCCAGGAAACAAGCAGTGGAGCCCCAGAGCCTGCTGGGCTCTGGATTTCTGACTCATTGGAGGAAATTAAAAGTGGCTGTTTTTGTTTTCCACAGGGAACCCTAATGTGTGGGCTTTTTAGGCCTAATCACAGAAAGGTGGCTGATTCTGGAGGACCAGGCTGGTGAGGCTATGGGTGTGTACCCGCCTGATACCAGTTGGTCAGGAGTGGTCTACTCTTGTGGGTTCAGTGGAAGAAGCAGGAGTTTGGCTGTCCAACAGATCTGGGTGTAGGTCCTGGTCCTGCCATAACCTCTAGCTGTATGTGTTGGCATGAGGACTGACCTGTGCTTCCCCTGACCAGTGCTTGCTCCATTCATTCTTCCCACCTTCTCCCTCCCTGTGGCCCCTAGAACTGTGTGGTTACCTTAGTAGGCACCTGGGCAGGGCTGTCAGGGATCATTGAATCAGAGCCTTTATTGGACTTCCTTGGGTTCACAGATGGCCTAAAATTGTAGTCATATACTTGTCTGTGGGGTGTATTTTCCTTGGGACAAACAGTGGCCTGTGTCCAGGAAGGAGCCATTCTGTGCTGGGCCTTGTCATTGGAGGTGTGTGCCCCGTGCAAGGCCGAGGCTCCCACGGAGCTCAGCTTCCCCCCAAAGTGTCTCCCAATAGCCAATGGTAGCTCTGGGCCCACTGCTTCCTTCTTTGGGAAAAGGTCTGGTATTTGGGCCAACCCAGCATCCTTAGCTCCATCTCTAGGCAGGTGCCACTTACATAGGTGGTAGGATGGAGCTAGGCTTCAGCTGAAGATTGCCCCCTGCAGATTGAGAGCCCCTACCTGTGGGCACAGAATCAGGTCCTGCTGACTTTTATCTGCAAAGGGCAGGCTGGGACTGGCTGATCTCTGAGCCTTGTTTGAGTTCCAGAAGGCTTTTTTCCTTTGCTTCCCAGTTGGCTTCTGTGCTTGCTCCTGTAGAGGTCAGGGTTCTTCTCTGCATGCACCCCTCAGATTACTTCTTCCTGCTATGCCTATGCAGCTGAGCTCTGACCTTGATCTGGCCCAGACCATGTATCTCACATGCCCCTATCCTGAGTCATTTTAGGAAATGCCAAGCAGTGCCAGATGCTGGGGAGATAGGTAGTGGCTAGGGCTCATGTTTGAGGGACCCTTAGAAGACTACCTTGCCATCAGTGGCTGCACCTGTTTGGTTGGACTCTAGACCCCAGGCAAACTGACCCTGGCAGCCACTGAGTTGCCCTGATACATGGTGCCTTTGGACCTGGGCCAGGGCATTCCTCTGCCCAGTGGTAGTAATGGGGCACCCCTCATGGAGTCATTGTGGAATGACATCACCTTGGCTGTCACTGTGGGATGGGAGTAAAAGGAGATGTCCCTGTGTATTCAAGGTGGAAAACATCCCATGTCTAAATAGAAGAGAACAAGCCAAGTATGGTAGCTCATGCCTGTAATCCTAGCCCTCTGGGAGGCTGACGGGTGGATTGCTTGAGCCCAGGAGTTTGAAACCAGCCTGAGCAAGAGCAAGACCTTGTTTCACTAAAAATAGAAAAATTATCTGGGCATTGTAGCGGACTCCTGTAGGCCCAGCTACTTGGAAACTGAGGCAAGAGGGCTCTCTTGAGCCCAAAAGTTTGGTTGCTGTGAACTATGATGATACCATGACACTACCTAGGGCAACAGAGAGAGACTTGTCTCAATAAAATGAAATTAATAGAGGGGAGCCCCAGGTATGTCTGGGACCCTCCTGAAGGTTTTCTTAGCTAGGAAAGGCACCTTCTTTCACTCCCTGGGAAAGAAGGTATGGCCTCTCAGGCCTGTTCATTGGTTGTTCATATACCCAGAGATGGACCAGACAGCTCCTGGTCTGTGGGGAGATGGAGAGAAAGGCCTGCCTGGGTGGCAGAATGTTGGGGTACCCTAGAAATCCGACACAGGGTGTCAGGGGAAGTTTAGAGGAGGTGGCAGGAACTCAGTCCCCAGCCATCTGAGCAGTTCTCAGATGGCCCAGAAATCACCCGTGGTCTCTGGGTCACGAGTGAGTGGGCAGACCTGGAAGGAGGGTAGCACCATGGGGTGTGACCAGCAATCTGGGGGAGATTGTAAGGAAGTGAGCACTGCTTGCCAATGAAAGGGTGGAGTGAGGTGTCTGGGCAGGAAGGGTGCCCTGTATGAGTGGCTGGGGAGCTTGGGAGCAGAGGTGGGCTCTGGACCAGCTAGGCCATGTGGAAGGGGAGAGAGAGGGGCCTTGTTCAGTGGGGAGAAGTCCTGGACCTGCTGAATCAGCTTGGAGCTCCTGGTGGGTTGAGGTCCCCCATGTTGGAGTGGGCACTTGGATTGTGTCCAAGGTGTAGTGTTTGTGGGACTTGGAGGCCCCACCCCCACCTGAGTCTGTATACATTTATATGTAGACACTGGCCACTTACCATGCCCCATTCCCATAGGACAGGTCACTTTGCACCTATTCTGGGTGTGGCCTATGCCCCCATAGGCTGAGATACCCCTGCTTAGTGTCTCCAAATGCTGCCTGTCTCTTGGGTGTTATTGATCTGTGGATGGTTGGAGGCCAGCTGGGGTCTGAGGGTCTGGCAGGAGGCCCTGGCTCCTTCCTCCTGGCAATGCTTCTGTTTCTTATTTGTGAGCTGGGGCCATGGCAAATGGGTGAGTCCTGTAGAAGTATTGGTCAGCCTCAGCCTCAGGCCGGCTGTTGTCAATACTTTTTATAACGTGTTGGCACATGGTCCATTGCCATCTCAGGCATAGCTCCTTCAAGATGTCTAGGCCTGGGGTGTGTAGTGTGGCCCGTGGGCATCCAGTGCAGGACTATGGGCCACTGACTATAGCCTGCTGCTAGTCCCTGGTTTCATGGCTTCTGTCCCCACATACCACACCAGAGGGAGTGGCCAGGCTCTTAAAGAATAACTCAGGCCCTGGGGACAACTGGCCTTTCGCACTGCCTGCCTTGCTCCTTCACACTTACCTCCCATTTACAACTCTAGTATCTGTCTTTGCTTAAGTTTTATTTTATTTTATTTTTTGAGACAGAGTCTCACTATGTTACTCTTGGTCGAGTGCCGTGGCATCACAGCTTACAGGAACCTCAGACTTTTGGGCATAAGCGATTCTCTAGCCTCAGCCTCCCAAGTAACTGGGACTATAGGCATCCACCACAGTGCCCCACTATTTTTTTGTTTCAGTTTGGCCAGGGCCAGGTTCGATCCCGCCACCCTTGGTATATGGGGCTGGCGCCCTATCCACTGAGCACAGGTGCTGCCTGGTTGTCATTATTGTTTTAGTAGGCCCTGGCCGGGTTCAAACCCACTAGGCTCGGTGTATGTGGCCAGCGCTCTACCCACTGAGCTACAGACACCTTAAATTTTAGTAGTGCTACTCTATGGCACTTTTGGCTACAATGGCCAGAAACTCAAGTCAGATTGGCTCAAGAAGGGTGATTTTATGGCTAACTCAGCTGAGGGATCTGAATGGGCTCCTCCAGCTTCAGTTGTGGCTGAATCCAGAACCTAGCAGCATGCTCAGATTAAAGGCCTCTTGCCATCTGCCACTTCTGTGTCCCCCTCAGCCTATGTGGCCATGTCAGAAGGGATGAGATTGCTTGGCTGACCCAGCCAGGGCTTCAGAGAGGAGGATAGGCCTGCTTGTGGCCTCTGTAATCTAGGCCTCTGGGCTGTGGGTCTGGAGTCTACTCAACTCTTTCTCAGAGAGTCTGAGGATTCCATAGGAGTGTACTTGTTCTTGAGGGGTGTGCTGACAGATCACCCAAGTCCTCAACTGAGCACTACCCAGTTCCTTGACACCTGCCTTCTCAGGGTGGATGCACTGTTGAGTAGTGGAGCAGGACATGGCTTGTGCCAGGGTCTGCAGGTAATTTGGCTCTGGGGTGATGATGTGGCCTTTAGGCTGGAGGTGCCATGAGAAGCACAATTGTCAGCTTGGTGGACTCCCCAGAAAAGGGGTGATTGAAAATAGCCCCAAGGAGACAGTCTACCCTGTGGACTACTCCATGGCATGCTCACAGAGTGGCCAGACTCTCTGGCTGGATCATTCTCCGGGGTGGGGGTTGTCCTGGGCACTGCAGGGTTTTGAGCCCTGACTTCCCTCCACCCATCACACACCAGCAGAAGCACCCCCCACACACACAACCACAAATGTTGATCGTATTGCCAAATTTGCTGGTGGCAGAAACGCTGGGTGGACAGCTGCTGACCCATTGCAGGGATGAGGAAACTGCCTCAGAGGCAGAACAACCTGGCCTTAGCACCTCACTTCAGTTCTGTTCTGGGCAGCAGTAGCTAGCCTTGCCAAGCTTGGGATGTACTTAACTAGGTGAGGGAAGCTATTTTTAGCTGGTGAGATCAGGGGATCCCAGAGGGAACAGCAAAACATGAGACTGGAGACTTCTGGTTGGGTTGTGGGGTGGCTGCACTGGCCTCATGTGGGCAGTGGGCCCAGTGGGCAGTGGGCCCAGCAGGCAGCCTGGGGAAGTAGCACCTAGACCTTGTAGGATGGAGCCTCTTGGTAGTTTCCTATGCTCTACTCAGCCTGAATCCAACTTGGTCTCTTCCTGGGTAGGAGGTCCTGCAGGCACCTGGGAGGGCTCTGACC
Organism: Loris lydekkerianus; assembly: GCA_963574355.1. Taxonomy (NCBI): domain Eukaryota; kingdom Metazoa; phylum Chordata; class Mammalia; order Primates; family Lorisidae; genus Loris; species Loris lydekkerianus. Next base: position 171,458 of record CAUYPK010043127.1, on the reverse strand, counting down.
CTTGAGCCTCATCCTGGCTCACCCCCAGGAGACCCAGGACATGCCTGGGCCCTGCCATTGATGGTAGAAGCTTTCCAGGCTGGAGGGGTTCTTCAACCCCATCGGCCTCCTGGGTTTTTCTTCTGCCCCTGCTGAGCAGGCCCTTGGGCACAGGCTGCAGTGAGTCTTGGGACTCCCCACTGACCGCTGCCACCCTCCAGGCACTGTTCGTGCTCTTTGTCCTGGCCTACATCCACATCGTCTTCTCTCGCTCACCCATCAACTGCCTGGAGCATGTGCGGGACAAGTGGCCACGTGAAGGTATCCTGCGTGTGGAGGTGCAGCACAACTCGAGCCGTGCGCCCGTCTTCCTGCAGTTCTGTGACAGCAATGGCCGTGGCAGCTTCCCTGGCCTGGCCATGGAGCCAGGCACCAGCCTTGAGCTAGAAGATGAAGAGGAGGAGCTGACCATGGAGATGTTTGGAAACAGCTCCATTAAGGTGAGCCAGAAGAGGCCTCTGAACACCAACATACAGCAGGCACTTAATAGATGCATGTAACTAAAGAAGTGATCTGCATGTAGAACACTGGCTGCTTAGTCTCTTTGCCCCTTGCAGGGTGTGGCACAGAGGCAAGTCCATCCCCTGCCTGCTGTGGTTACTGTGGCCTTTTGGTGCCCTGGGGATTCCAAAGCGAGCCCCTCACCCCATCTCTCTTATCAGGGTCCTTTGGCAGGGCAGAGGCACTTGTGCTGGGAAGATGTGGGCCTTGGGGTTTCTCAGCTTTATTGGGGGAGGTACTAGTTTTTTCTGGGGATACGGAGGGTGAAAATAGCTGAGAATGAAGCCCAGGGACCAGGAACTGAGAACTCAGGAACTGAGTCCCCTGTCCCAGCCATCCTGAGATAGCCCAGCTATGTGTGGAGGTGCTAAGCACACTGTTGGGTCAATGTGGTGGGCCCGTGGCCTGTTGGGAAATGTTTATGCTTCAGTTGTTGGGTGCCTGAAGCCTAGCTGGCCTAAGGGCAGGGGCCTGAGGCTGCAGTATTGGTGCAGCCTTTATCCCACTGTTCTATATCCTGAGGCCACCTCTTGCCTGGCTAGCACTGCCATCACTCAGCCCCTGTCCCAGCTTAGGGTGCAGAACCTTGTCCTGAGACATCCTCATGGTAGGGTGGGCTTGGTATTAGGGTTGGGGTCCCTGCTGAGGTGGAGGTACACAAAGTTTGCCTTGGCCTGGTCTGTGTTGGTTCAGCGGCCTACCATCCCGTGAAGTGGTGGATGTCCTGGCAGAGGCTGGGGGTCATTGCACCTTTCAGTCAGCGGGAGAAGGGATGTCCAAGGACCATATTCTCCAGGTCAGTCCCACTGACACCCTGGTCCCTGGTTGCCCACAGTTTGAGCTGGACATCGAGCCCAAAGTGTTCAACCCACCGGGCAGCACTGAGGCCCTGAATGACAGCCAGGAGTTCCCCTTCCCCGAGACGCCCACCAAAGGTACATCACTTTGCAGGGCTTTGTGCAAGTGTGGGGTGCTAAGGTGCAGGTAGTAATCTTGGGAGGTCTCCACTCAGGGTCACAGTCTGCCAGCCAGGGAGAAAGGAACATTAGCTGTGAGCCCTATTAGTTCCATGCCTTGCACCAGTCAGGGTACCTTCATGCCTTGGTCCCCTGTCTGTCAGCATGTGAGACCATGGGGACCCTCTCATAAAGTGTCAAGTTTAGGTTGGGCATGGTAGCTCATACCTGTAATCCTAGTGTTCTGGGAGGCTCAGGCAGGAGGATCACTTGAGCTTGGGAGTTTGAGAGCAGCCTGAGCAAGAGTGAGACCTTGTCTCTACTAAAAGTAGAAAAATTAGCCAGGCGTTGTGGCGGGCACCTGTAGTTTTAGCTATTCAGGAGTCTGAGGCAGGAGGATCACTTAAGCCCAGAGTTTGAGTTTGCTATGAGCTACAATGGTGCCACTGCCTCTATGCAGGGTGACAAAACAAGATTGTCTCAAAAAAATTAAAAAAGTGGCAGATTTGGGGGATCAGGCCTCCTCTAGCTCTGATCTGTCTTACTGAGGGAAAGCACCCCTTGTCCCATCACCCTGAGCCCTGTGAGTCTCAGCTGTGGTGTGCTGGGCCCTCCTAGCTACTTACTCTCCCATCTGGGCTAATAGGCAGCCATGTGGCCAGCTAGCTCCAGCCGAGGCGCCCCACAGGAGGGGGAGGAGGAACTTGGCCAAGCGTCACTGTGGTGGGGTTCCCAGCACCACCTGGGAGGCTCAGGGTCCTTACTTACTGCCTGGCCAAGGGCTGACTGCCTGCCCTGCCCTCAGTGTGGCCGCAGGACGAGTACATTGTGGAGTACTCGCTAGAATATGGTTTCCTGCGGCTGTCACAGGCCACGCGACAACGCCTGAGCATCCCAGTCATGGTGGTCACCCTGGGTGAGTCTGACCGCCTTGTGGGGGGAGCTGAGTGCAGCCAGGCCTCTCCTACAGGTGTGGGTTGCTATGGGGTGGGGGTCTTCTGCAGGGCTTCTTGGGGTCTGACAGAAGGACCTGCCAACCAGTCGAGGCCTATCTGGGCCTGAGGTTGGTACAGGGCCCAGGGTTGGCCTGGGCAAGGCCCCATTAGGCCCCCAGCCCCCTGATCCAACAACCTACAGACCCCACACGGGACCAGTGCTTTGGGGACCGCTTCAGCCGGCTGCTTCTGGATGAGTTCCTAGGCTACGATGACATCCTCATGTCCAGTGTGAAGGGCTTGGCTGAGAATGAGGAAAATAAGGGTAGGGCCCTGACAGCCTGGGCTGGGGGTGGGACTGGGGGCCACATGGCTGGGCTACTGGGCTGCTCACTGCTGCCACTGCCCCCCACTCCACCCTGCCCACAGGCTTCCTGCGGAACGTGGTATCCGGTGAGCACTACCGCTTTGTCAGCATGTGGATGGCTCGCACATCCTACCTGGCAGCCTTTGTCATCATGGTCATCTTTGTGAGTGTGGCATCTGGGGCTTAAGGGGAGGGGGCTGCACTAGGGGTGGGCTGCTTCTGGGTGGGCCTGGCCAGGGCATCCCCAGCCTCATACTCTCCTTACAGACCCTGAGTGTGTCCATGCTGCTGCGCTATTCTCACCAGCAGATCTTCGTCTTCATTGGTGAGTGTCCCACTGGCTACGGGGAGGGGGTGGGCACTATCCAGGCCCTCACCGGGCGTTCGCGCCCTGTGTCCGCAGTGGACCTGCTGCAGATGCTGGAGATGAACATGGCCATCGCCTTCCCTGCAGCACCCCTGTTGACCGTCATCCTGGCCCTCGTCGGTGAGGACCCTGCCCGCCGCCCCCGCCCCACGCCCTGCCCTGCCCGCTCCAACCCGGCGCCGCCTCTCCCCGCAGGGATGGAGGCCATCATGTCTGAGTTCTTCAATGACACCACCACAGCCTTCTACATCATCCTTATTGTGTGGCTGGCTGACCAGTACGATGCTATCTGCTGCCACACCAACACCAGCAAGAGGCACTGGCTGCGGTAAGCAGTTGGGTCAGAGGTAGGGGAGGGGTACTTGTAGAGCGGGAAATAGGGGGCACAGGTGTGAGAGGAACAGGGCCTGTGAGGGGGTAGTAGAGGCTGGGGTCGTGGGGGTCCATGTAGGGGTCCCAGGGGCCAGTGAGTGGGGGTGGGGCTCCTGTAGGGGTGTGTCTGTGAGGGAGCAGTCTGTGGGGTGGGCCCTGAGGAGGGGTGGGGTCACCAAAAGGTGTAGTTAGCTTGTGGGAGCAGGTCCATAGAGGGGTGGGCCATGAGGGTGGAGCCAACTCTGGGGCCAGGACTGTAGGTGAGGGTCCTCTGGGTCTTTGGAGGGGGACTGGTCCTTGTCCTCCTCTGATGCCCTGGGCTGGCATACCTGCCTCCCCAGGTTCTTCTACCTGTATCACTTCGCTTTCTATGCGTACCATTATCGCTTCAATGGGCAGTACAGCAGCCTGGCTCTGGTCACTTCCTGGCTCTTCATCCAGGTGAGGCCTGGGTGGCAAGCAGGGCTATGCATCCTGTCCCTGAGACCCAGCCAAGTCGTCTGCCCACTGCAGGGTGGATGGAGGTCAGCGAGGTCAGGCTGCATCCTAGAGGAGAAGGAGGAAGCCCTCTGGGGTGGACCAAGCCTGGGTGGAGGGCAGGGCAGTTGCTGGATTTCATTGTCTATTGTCCCTGTGGCTGGAGGGTTGTGGGTGGGCATAGCCTGTGGCCTAACTCCACTGCTACCCTCCCCCTTAGCATTCTATGATCTACTTCTTCCACCACTATGAGCTGCCAGCCATACTGCAGCAGATTCGTATCCAGGAGATGCTGCTGCAGACCCCACCCCTGGGCCCTGGGACTCCCACGGCACTGCCTGATGACCTCAACAACAACTTGGGCACCCCAGCCACTGCTCCTGACTCTACTGGCCAGCCCCCTGCCCTGAGCCCTGACTCTCAGGATACTGGTGGGAGTCCTGGGCCTGTGGCCACAGCACCCAGCTCCCTGGTGGCAGCAGCAGCTTCAGTGGCTGCAGCAACTGGTGGTGACCTGGGCTGGATGGCAGAGACAGCTGCCATCATCACAGACGCCTCCTTCCTGTCTGGCCTGAGCGCCTCCCTCCTAGAGCAGAGGCCACCCAGCCCTCTGGGCTCCAGTGGGGGCCTCCCCCATATCCCCCAGGACAATGTCCCATACAGTGACTCCTTGGCACCTGACACAGCACCCCCAGTGGCTACAGTGAGCAGGCCCAGCCCTGTGTCCATGGCCCCATTGGACACCACCTCAGAGGTTGGGTCCTGAGCTACCACTGGCAGCTGAGCCGCCTCTGTCCCTGGCTGTCCTCAGCTGGCTGGGTGTGACCTGGCCAGGGCTCTCCCCCTTCCTTTGGGACTGCCCAGCCTGTTTTGGTTGGTTTCAGGGTTTCATCAGGTTTGCCTGGGAGGTGGGGTCTAGCCTGGGGCTTGTCCCTGCCAGTGAACTGTGTTTGTGGTGACCAGTGAGGAGAGAGGGTGGGAACTTCACAGAAGGTTCTAGAAGGGCCCTAATGAACAGTCTGGAGCAAACAGTCCTGAGGGCAGAGCCAGGTACCAATAGTGCAGGTCTGTGAGTGAGGTAGAGAAGAGGGTGAGACAGTATGGGCTGGGCAGCATGATCTCTTGCTGTCCCAGCCTTTGGGCTTGGCTGGCATTCTGGCTCTGCCTGGTGCTTTTGTGCAGTGCCTTTTCCACGCCAGCCCCACCACCACCGCCACCACCACATGCACACCAGGCTTGGGGTCCCTGGGAGAGCAGAACTTGTGCCTCGGGCACAGGGACATAGGGTGCAGGCACCAACATCAGTGGCAAGGACCGGAATCGGGGTCAGCCCTGCTCAGGGTGGGAGTGGGCCAGGTGGCCAAACCAATCACTCAGTGAAGACTGCAAAGGCGAGCTCATTCCATTCTATTTAATTGAAGTGTACAGAATTGTGTTTGTATATAGAATAAACTGTCGACAGCGGCCCAGCCTGAGTCTCTGTGTGTGCCCAGGAACAGAGGGGCCTAAGCCTTGGCCTCTATTCTTTACTCCCCCAAGGGCCTAAGTAGAGAGGGGCTTCCCCTGGAGCTGCTCTGGCTGGTAGCAGGCGCAGTGGTCGGTGCTGGGCACTGTCCCTGAGCTGGGCCAGGAGGTCACCTCGCCGCATCAGGGCCTGGCGGAGCCGTTCCCGCACACCCTCAATGTGTTGCTCCAGCTCCTGCAGCTCGCTGAGCTGTGGGGGACCTGTGGCTAGTACTGAGGGTGGGCGGCCGTTGGAGCATAGCCACGTGGGGCCCTCTGGTGTCCTAGCCTTTGTAGCTGTGTTCTCCGCAGGGGTCTCCAGCAGAAAGCGTACTCGAAGCTTCTTGCCTATGGCCTGGCGCACTTGTTTACAGTCCCCAGGGCCCACTTGAGCTGCCGATGTGTCCTGCCTCTCTTGTTCCTCAAGGCCACTAAAGAATGGTATAGGAGTGGGCATTGTCCCCCAATAGCAGCTGCACCCTGCTCTGCTGTCTGGGAAGGGAGGTTAACTCCCTTTACAGTAGGCACCACTGTGGAGCCAAAGTGTCAATAGAGCTAGTGGGCTGGGAACTCAGGTGTGTGAAGGGACCCTTCTTTCAGGGCAAGTGTCAGAGGGGTTCTGTGGGAAGTGACCCTTTGGAATGGGGAGGCAGAACGCTGCTTACCTTGTCTCAGGCTTGGGGCTCTCCTGTGCATCTGGTGGCTCTGGGTTGAGGGCGCGGTGGATTTTCTAGGACACCAGACAGACTCATTGATTGCCAGGTTGGGGTGATGTAGATAGGCAAGCCAGCTTCCTTCCTGCACCAGCCCTCACCTGGCTGGTGTGCAGCCAGTACTGCAGCTTGTTGCCTCTGCGGATTCTTGGCAGTGCCAGGTGGTAGAAGATATGCTCACCCAGTGAGCTGAGCAGAGCACTGCTGAGGCCCAGACAGAGCAGCACAAAGAGTCCCGAGAAGTGGTAGATGCCCATCTGGAGGGTCTGGGGAAGACACAGGCAAGAACCACCACCACCACCCCCAACAGTCACATGATGGCAGACTCCTGGGGAGCCTGGGACTGTGAGCGACAGACTGGGCCAGAGAGAGGACACTGGGGCTGTGGAGCCAGGTTGGGAAGCAAGAGCTCCATAGGTGAACATGAGATTTCCTGGAGGAGGGGACACCAGAACTGAGGTTTTATAGGACGAATAGAAGGGTTCAAAAATACCAGACAAATGTGCATCTTAGGAATGAGAAGAGGGGTGACGACCTTACACAAGGCTCAGGGTTCCCCCAACCAGTGTTCCAGGTCCTGCCTCACCTCTGTAACGGCAAAGACCCGCTTCCCACAAGGAACCATCTTGTACCACTTATCATGGAGCAGGTCGATGAAGCCTGAGGACTTGTAGCGGCTGATGAACTCTGACAGGTTGGAGGTAAGAGGCGAGTTCCTGGGCAGTCCAATGCCATACCCTGAGGGAGGCCCGGGACCTGGTGGGGCCTGGTGGCACACAGCACCAGGGGAGTTCTGCCCACATGCATCCCCCCAGTGCTCATCTTGGAGGCCCCCAGAGACCTCCCTGTCTCTCACCCTCGATGGCAAAGGGCTTGCCCACGGTCAGGAGTTTGCAGTCAGCATCGATAGAGACCTCATAGTCCAGAAGTGACTTGTCCATGATGAAAGCATTAAGCTTTGGGGGGTTGCTCCTACAGGCATCAGGGCTGGGGTCAGCTGCTGCACCATGCCTCCCCTGCGCCATCCTGCCATCCCGCCCAGCGCCATCCCAGGGCTCCCTTGCCCCCAAGCCTCACGTGAGCATGGCAACACCTAGAGGTGTGGTGGGTGCACTGTGGTGTCGCATGTGCCCGTGCATCTCAGGGAAGCTCTTCTTGATGTATGCCTCAGCACTGCTCTCCCATACTGTGCCAAAGCGGAAGCCCTGTGATGGGTGGTGCAGCTGTGCAGGAGACAGGTCAGCCTCTCAACCCCCTCCAAACAGCCAACAGACCCCCCCGACCCCCACAACCCAGCCATGACATGACAACCAAATGTCCCCAGATATGGCCTAGGGTACGTGGACGTAGGGACAGATATACCCAGGTTAAGACTCCCTGTTCTGTTTTTGTTTTTGAGACAGTCTCACTCTGTTGTCCTAGGTAGAGTGCTGTGGCATCATAGCTCACAGCAACCTCAAACTTCTGGGCTCAAGAGCTCCTTTTGGCTCAGCCTCCAGAGTAGCTGGAACTACAGGCACCCGCCACAACCTTGGCTAGTTTTTCTATTTTTAGTAGAAAAGGGGTCTTGCTCTTGCTCAGGCTGGTCTTGAACTCCTAAACTCAAATCATCCACCCACCTTGGCTTCTCAGAGTGCTGGGATTACAGACGTGAAGCCACTGCACAGGCCAAGACCCCCTGTTCTAAACACCTACACATCCATCTCCACTGGAACTGGCCTTGACTCCTCCCCAACACTGCCACCACTTCTGCCTCCCACAGGAGCCTCGCACTCATCACGCCAAGATTCCACTCCCCATCTACCCCCTATGTCTTCCCCCAACCCATCCCTCTCTTTCATGCCCACACTCTGTCCATGAGCACACCCTGGTGGTTCCACCTTCATAACACCCAGAAAGGCCCACTGGTCTCCACGCCACGTCCCACCCAGATAGGACCTAGCATCCACCCCTCAGCCCTGGGCTCCTAGTAGCTGCCAGAAGATGCCTGTGCAAACATCAAATGAGCAAATGGATCTAGCTGCTCAAATCACTCCATCCAATGGCTCCTGAATGGGACCTGCACCTGCCAAGGCCAAACCTGAATGGATGGAGCACACAGGATAGAACGCCCCACGTGATGGGAATGCTCCTATCTGCCCTGTCACACACAGCATTTGAGCACTTCATATTTAGCACACATCAGACAGTACAGTGTCCAGATTGCATTGCAAGCTTATTGGGGACACCAGCGTCCAGCAGAACAGGCCAGATGCCCCCAGGGGAAATAACCAGCTAGATACAAATGGTGGGGGACATGGGCTGGAAAACCCAATTTGTCCAACAAACTTTGCAAGGGCAAAAATTAAACAGATGGAGGGGAGAACCAGAGATTGAAAGGAAGGCGAGGGAGTGCCACCCTATGCAAGGCCTGGACATTAAATGATCCAAATTCAAATACACCATGAAGGCTCAGTGACCGTAGCTCAGTGGCCGAGGCAGGTAGATTCAAACCTGGCCCAGTGACAACTCGACAAAAAAAATTGCTAAGCATTGTGATGGGCACCTGTAGTTCCAGCTGAAGCAAAGAGAATCGCTTGAGCCCAAGAGTTTTGAAGTTGCTGTGAGCTGAGAGCCACAGCCCTCTACCAAGGGCAACACAGTGAGACTCTGTCTCAAAAAAAGGGGGGGGGCGGCACCTGTGGCTGAAGGAGTAGGGCGCCAGCCCCATATACCAGAGGTGGCAGGTTCAAACCTGGCCTCGGCCAAAAGCTGAAAAAAAAAAAAAAAGTGAAAAAAGTTGGGAAATCAGGAGCCTGATTGATTATGTTAAGGTCTCTAAAATGTTTACCAGTGATGTGGAGTAGAGCCTGGGTTGGGGTGCAGCGTTCAGGGGGTGCCTGGATGGAACCAACAGAGCTGATTTTGGAGCCAAAGGGTTCATGGGTGTTCATTGCTCCTTACATGGGAGTATTCAAAATTTTTCATTGGAAATAAAATATATAGACCTGGGTATACCCGTGCTCTGTCCAGGACCCTCCAAGGCTCCCACCTCCCTCAAGGTCAAAGCCCAAGTCTTTCTGGGGGCCACCAGGCCTTGCATGACCAGTCCTGACCCCTCCTTTCCCTCTTCTCCATCTCTCCACCTCTTCACTCTGCTGCAGCCACAAGGGCCTCCTTGCTGTGCCTCCAACAAATCAGAAGAGGTCCTGCCCCAGGGCCTTTGCACAGGCTGTGCCCACTATCTGGAACACCATTCTCTGATATCTACATTATTATTATTATTACTATTATTATTATTGAGACAGAGTCTCACTACGTCACCCTCGGTAGAGTGCTGTGCCATCACAGATCACAGCAACCTCAAACTTTGGGCTCAAGTGATTCTCTTGCCTCAGCCTCCCAAGTAGCTGGGACTATAGGTGCCTGCTGCAATGCCTGGCTATTTTTGAGGTTTTTAGCCGGGGCTGGGTTTGAACCCGTGACCTCCAGCAAATGGGGCTGGTGCCCTACTCCTTTGAGTCACAGGCACCATCCATGCCTGGCTATTTTTTTGTTGCAGTTGTTTAGCTGGTCCAGGCCAAGTTTGAACCCGCCACCTTTGGCTGGCTCAGTAACCACTGTGCAATGGGCACTGAGCCCTGATATCTACATTAAAGTCCCTCAATGCCATCCCACTCACAGGTCTCCTCGGCCCTACCCTTAAGAAACTGTCCCTCTCCAGCACACTGCCCACATGTCCACTCCACCCTATTTTTCTATCTAGCACTTTTCCTGTCTCACATGAGATTTTTTTGCTTATCTATTTTATGTTTTTTTGAGACAGAGTCTCACTCAGTGGCCCTGGGGTAGAGTGCCATGGTGTCATAGCTCACAGCAGCCTCAAACTTTTGGGCTCAAGTGATTCTCTTGCCTCACTCAGCCTTCCAAGTAACTGGGACTACAGGCACCTGTCACAATACCTAGCTATTTTTAGAGATGTGGACTTGCTCTTGTTCAGGCTGGTTTCAAATTCTTGAGCTCAGGCAATCCTCCTACCTCAGCCTACCAAAGTACTAGGATTACAGGCGTGAGCCACCATGCCTGGCTACTTATCTATTTTGATTTCTGTCAGCTCCCCATACTTTGTCCCTGCTGGGTCCCCAGAGCCTGGCACACACTAGGTGCTCAATATGTCTCTGGGGACAGTTGGTTGAATGGGTATCCTTCACGTCCTGCTGAAACCCCCAGTGCAGCCCAGCTCAGAGTAGTCCTCCTGCCCTGCCAGCCACCCACCTTGGGATCGTGGATCCCTGAGAGCGCCTCAAAGGTCTTGTCCCCAACCATGACAGCAGCCAGGTTGGCCGTGTAGCTGGACAGCACGAGCAGACAGAAAATGGCCCAGAGGTTCATGAGGAAGCGCCCTGTGGGGCACTTGGGTGTCTTGCTGGAGACAGTGCGTCCGAAGAGGATGGCGTAGCAGAGGTTGAGGGCTGAGGAGTAGGAGAACACCGTACTCCGATTGCGGCCACGAGGAGTGAGGCCAAAGGGGCTGCGCCACTCATAAAGGGTGAGAAAGAGCGCAGTGAGGTGCAGTGCTGAGAAGACGCCCACCCACATGGACCAGTGCAGCGGCCACATGAAAGCACCAATAGGAGAGGCTGTGTCACGCGTCCTCACCAAGATGCCCAGGCTGGTGGAAAAGAAGGGGCTGGTAAAATCTACCACCTGTGAGCGGGCTGAGTTTATGCTGAAGCTAGTAACTGCCATGTGGGCCCTACCGGCCAGCAGGTCCCCAACCAGGCCAGTCCAGTGGCCATCCCGCAGGGCGCCATACTTGCCATCACCCACGATGTACAGCTCAAAGTCAAAGGGGGTGTCCTCTGCCAGCCGCTCTAGCAGGTCGATGCAGTAGCCATAGCAGCACTTCCGCAGGGAGTGGGACACAGAACCATTGGCCAGTGCAGTGAACAGTGTGTCCAGGGTAGCCGAGTCATTGGTGCCAGGGTCCAGACACAGCTGCCCTGCCGGGCACTGCCCATCCTCATCTGGCTCACGGGCGAACACAAAGGGGTGCTCCACCAGCGTCACCACACGCAGCTTGGGAGGGGCCTGGGAACACTGTAGGGGTGGGGGCTGCACAGCCGCACCCCCAGCTTCCAAGTCCAGTCGCCCGTCTTGCCAGCTGCCCACTGTGGCCCAGGCTGGGGCACCATGTGGGTCCTGGCGCAGGCTCCACACCTTGAAGTGCCGAGATATGTGTACCTGGGAGGTCGTGGTGACCCATACTGGCCCCGTTCGTCCCTGGAATGACGTGTTGGCCAGGAACCTGTTGGGATGTGGGGGGTGTCAGGTGGTAATAGAAGCTCCCAGAGAAGCTCATGCCTCTCACCTCTGTTGAGCACACACCTGACTCTCACTCAATATCCTTGTCTGTATCATGAGACAAGAATGAATACTGCTACTGACCCCCAACCCTACCAGATCCCTTGACCAGCTGGAGCACCCATCCCCTAGATGCTGTGGCCTGAAGCCAGTGACCAAGCAGTGGCTACCTCCAGGGACCTAAGATATCTATAAGCAAAGTGTCATTACTTTGAAATTTTTGAGAAGCAGAACCTAGCATACATCAAGTACCCAAAATGTTGCCTCTTATGAGCTATAGCCACCCTTCCCAAGCAGAGTACCTACACACCGTGCCAAGAAGCGCCCGGAGGACTCTGGCCTGGTTGGCTGCAGGCTGCCGCAGTTGACCGCAGCAGGGACGAGGGCTTGCTCTGGCTGCACCTGGGCTGCTCTGTCCAGTGCCTGGGCTACTAGGTCCATAGCATCATAAATGGCAGCCTCCAGTGGGGGCCGGGCCACCTCGCCCAGTGCCAGGAGCCCCAGTGGCAGGCCCTCTGTGGGCAGGGCATCAGCTGGCAATGGTGTGCCCAGTAGCCAGCGGGGACCAGGGGGCACAGCCTCCAACACCTGACGGGCATGGGAAGCATCACAGCCGAGAAGGACAGCTACGGGGACCAGGGCTTCACCCCCCACAGGGACCCCCAGTGGGGCTAGATGTGCCTGTAGCTCTGTGTCTCTTGTGTTCAGCCGGCTCAGATCTAGCACAAGCTGTGGGGCTTGGCCAGCCCGGCTTGTCCAGAGGGCCACCAGGCCACTGGGATCCCGGACACGGCAGAGTACCAGGCCAATGTCCTCCCATGCATGTGCCCGCAGCACAGACACCAGCACATCAAGCAGCGTCTCTAGGGGGCTGGCCCAGTCCAGCTGGAGGTGGAACAGGTTCTGGGAACGGGAGGATACAGTTAAGGCTGGTGAAAGCCCCACCACACCTCTCCCACCTCCATTAGCAGAGAGATATCAACCTGAAAACTGGGCCTCCCTCCCCTCCCCCAAGTCCCACTCTGCTCTAAGCCTTTCTGATGTGTGTATCATCCAGATGCATGGAGCTCAGCCTCCTCAGTCTTTCAAGGCCTGCTTGGCTCTGGCCATGATGGTAGCATTCTACTTCATGGCTTTTTTGTGTGTGCCATTCCCCAGAAAGAATACTCTTCTCTCTCTATGCCAGCTAACCCCTACACATCCTATATTGTACACGGAACCCCCTCTTATCTCTGAACTATCCCAGCTTTGGGCCCCTCCCTCAGCTTCAGTCCTGACCTCACCCCATCCCAATTTTTTGGAAGCTTCCCTAGGACCCAGAGCCTCAGCTCCATAATGACAACAACATGGATGCCTTGTCCTCAGAGCCAAGCCAAAGTGCTTCCTCTCAGGAGCCCTCCTCACACATTACTGCCCCTGTGCCAGGTAAACCAAGGTTGAGGGACCCCTCTGTGTTCAGTGGCATTCAGAAAGTTCTCCTGGATTTTCCCTTAGCAAGATGAAGATACCACTCTAAGGTGGGTAAGATGTTGCCCATTGTGGGAACAGGATCCTGAGTGATGTGGGACAGGCTGGAAAGTGTAGCCCAGTCCCTGGAGGACAACTCCAACCCCAGAGAAGCTGGAACATCCAAAGAAGTGGTGGGCGTGGTGCAGTTCTCAGTGGCGGCAGCAGAGGGCGCCACAGGCCTGGGTTTGGGTCCGGCATCGCCCAGGATCCAGGGCAAAAGGGACTTAGAAGATCCGTCTTGCACCGGGAAAGCCTGGTTAAGGAAAGCTCCTACCCCAGGGTCGGGGTCTTACCTCCATGTAAGGAAAGCGTTCGCCTACCCCCTTTTCCCAGTTCCCTGACAAGATCCCATGTCCTGAGCTTGGCCCCTCCTTGCTGGCCCTGAGAGGGGTGTCTTTCTCTGGGGTGCCACGGGGTACCCAAAGCCCAGCCAACTGCCTTTCTCTCCTCCTTGCCCCATTTCCTCCCAGAATCTGGACTTGGGATCAAGAAGGGAGAGGGAACTCCCAAGTGGAAGAGGAGGTGGAGGATGGAGCAGGGTTTGGAAAGAATAGAATTGCACTGGGGACCAGAGAGGAGAGGGGCAGCCAGGACACTGTGGTTGGGGGAGAGAACACCGCCTTGAAGACCACTGGGAGAGGCAGGGGAGGATGCTGAAGGGGGAAGTCTGAACGTGCAGACCCCCAAACTGCAAGCCATTGTGCTGGAGGGAGTTCGGCTGGCTTTCCAGCCCCACACCTAGCTCCCACAGATGAGGAGGCACTAGGGCCAGGAAAGGGTCAGCGGGCAGAGTAAGGGGTAGGTCCTGGTGCAAAAGAGGTAGTGGTATCAGGTCTCCAACATCAAGGCCCCAGGGACGGGTCTGCTCCAACTGACATTACACTGCCCCAATTGGGGAATCCCAGGGTCCAAGGATGTGCGGCGGAGCTGCCAGGTTCGAGTCAGGTCCTTGTGTCCTGGATCTCCAGCCTCTGGGAACCCCATGCTCCCTGGGAGACCCAGGTTTTCCTCCTCTGAGTCCCGACCTTCAACCCTGAGAGCATCCTGCGTCCAGGGGTCCAGGTTCAGTGTGACCCGCCTCTCTCATCCAGACTCCGACTCCCCTCATCCTCCGTATACTGACTCCTGGTTATCCCCAAGGAATCCTGCATCGCATCGGGACCCTGAGTCCCCGCTGACTCCCAGGCGCACCCCGTCCGCGCACCCCGTACCCCGTACCGGGGAGCCAAGGGGCGCGCGCGCCTCCCGCCGCAGCACGCTGAGCACGGGGGTCTCGGTGGCGGCCGCCAAGAAGTGCAATTGCAGCAGCTCGGGCCGGGCTTCGGGAAAGGCGAGCAAGGCCGCCACGCCCGGCGGCGCCAGTGCCTGGCACAGGCTGTGGGCCAGAGAGGCTGGGTCGCGAGCAGGGGTCTCCATGGCCACCAGCTCCAAGCTCCGGTTGTGAGGCAGCCTCAGCACCAGGGCGGCCCGGGCCAGGGCGGTGTGGATGCGGGCGCGGGCGCCGGGCGCGCGGGGCGGAAGGACGCCCAGGCGCACTGAGCCCCCCAGGCGCTCCAGGACGCCGCATGGCTGCGGGTGGCCCCCAACGGGCCCGGGTCCCAGAGCCAGCACCAGGCCGAGCCACAGCACCCGCCCAAACTCCATCGCAAAGTTAGGGAGCAGCTCGCGGCGGGGCGGAGCTACCAGTTCCACTGCGTGGGAGGGGACTGCGGACCGGTCCAGTCGCTACCTCCTCCACCCTGTGGGGCAGCGTACTAGGGTACCAGGAGGGCGGGAGTGGACAGCCAACTCCCGCCCTCCTTCACCGCCTCGGTGTCTCTGAGCGCCAGCTACCACTAGGGGGGAGTAGGACTCACTGCCCAGAGTGGGAAGCAGGTTCAGAGGGGTCGTTTCCCGATGGAAAAACTTGGCAGAGGGTGGTGACCCCTAACCGCTGTCCATCCCTGCTCTAAGACAGGCTACAGATGAAATGGAGGCTGGGCACCAGAAATTCCTTCAAAATTGGCCTCCAGGGCTGGGTGCCGTGGCTTATGCCTGTAATCCTAGCAGTCTGGGAGACTGAGACAGGCAGATATCTGGAGTCTGAGCAAGAGCAAGGACCCTGTCTCTACTAAAAGTAGAAAAACTGGCTCAGCGCCTGTAGCACAGTGGTTGCAGCCCCAGCCACATGCACCGAGGATGGTGGGTTCAAACCTGGCTCGGGGCAAACAAAACAACTGCAACAACCGCAAAAACAGCCGGGCGTCGTGGCAGGCTCCTGTAGTCCCAGCTACTTGGGCGGCTGAGGCAAGAGAATTGCTTAAGCCCAAGAGTTTGAGGTTGCTGTGAGCTCTGACGCTACAGCACTTAACACTCGGTCTCAAAATAAAATAAAATAGGGCGGCGCCTGTGGCTCAAAGGAGTAGGGCGCCAGCCTGATATACTGGAGGTGGTGGGTTCAAACCCACCCCTGGCCAAAAACTGCAAAAAAAAAATAATAATAATAAAATAAAATAAAAAATAAAACCAGAAAAACTAGCCTGGTGGTACATGCTTGTGGTCCCAGCTAATTGGGAGGCTGAGGCAGTAGGAGCTCTTGAGCTCCGGAGTTTGAGGTTGCCATGAGCTAGGCTGAAGCCATGGCACTCTAGCCCTGGCAAAAAAAAAGTGAGACTCTGTCTCAAAAATGAAATAAAATAAAATAGATCTCCAGGATCCCTGACCTCTACCTACCCACCCCCTGAGAATGTCTCTACTACTCTGATAGGGATTTACAGATTCATTATGTCGCCCTTGGTAGAGTGGCGTGGGGTCACAATCACAGCAACCTCAAACTCTTGGGCTTAAGTGATTCTCTTTCCTCAGTCTCCAGAGTAGCTGGGACTACAGGTGCCCGCCACAATGCCTGGCTATTTTTCGGTTGTAGTTGTCATTGTTTGGCAGGCCGGGACCGGATCTGAACCTGCCAGCTCTGGTGTATGTGGCTGGCACCTTAGCCACTTGAGCTACAGGTGCCACCCTGTTTGCCTTCTTTTAATGAACATCTCCTGGACTCAGCTTGGGGGGGGGGGGTAAAGGGTGAGTCTGGCTTGGCTGCTGCTCTGTCTCAGGAACTGCACACAGTAGGCACTCTATTTGCTTGTTGCTTGAGCAACTGCCCCAATAAGGATGCTTGGTTACATTGCCCTCCTGGGGTGGCGCCTGTGGCTCAGTGAGTAGGGCGCTGGCCCCATATACCGATGGTGGCAGGTTCAAACCCAGCCCTGGCCGAACTACAACGAAAAAATAGCCGGCTGTGGCGGGCGCCTGTAGTCCCAGCTGCTCGGGAGGCTGAGGCAGGAGAATCACGAAAGCCCAAGAGCTGGAGGTTGCTGTGAGTCCTGTGACATCACAGCACTCTACCAAGGGCGGTAAAGTGAGACTCTGTCTCTACAAAAAAATAATAAAATAAAATAAAAATAAAATAAAATAAAAAAAATAAAAAATACATTGCCCTCCTCCATTGCTCCAGAGTCTTCCATAGCTCCCTGCTGTCTACTGATACTCAAGCTATCCCCTGTGTTCTCTGACCTGGGTCTTTCTATGACCCTGGTATCTGGCAAATGCTTAATAAATACTGGTCAAATCAGGGAGTGAAGGACTTCCTCCCCGCGCAGGCAGCACCTGACATAGAATTCTCTCATCGAATCCTCCTGGGGGGTGGGGGGGCGGAAGTGTTGGGCATCTCCCAAGTTCCCTCCTGGCAGTGGCACAGTCAGAACACTCAGCTCTGATGAATGGGTGTAACTTGGGTGTTTTTTCTCCCTCTCTCTCTCTCACACACCCCTTGTCTCCTTTTGGAGTCAGTATTAAAGAGGAAAGAAAAAACTCCATTAAATAAGATGCTAAACACCAGCCAGAAAAATGGATTGAATTTTGAGATGACTCAGGAGGGTGGGTGGCTCAGTTCCAGGAACTGAGCAGTCACCTACTCCGGCCACCTAGCCAGGTGTCCTAGGAGCCAGGGGATCCCCCAGGGTCCTGGCTTTTGGGGCCCCCCTGGTTCTTTGTGAGGTGCCAGATTTAACCCCTTCCTGGGGTCAGTTCCTTTATACAGAGCAAGAGTCTGCAGAAATCCAACTGGTTCTGGGCTGGTGACACCAACAGCTTATGCTCAGTCACCAACACTGCTGTGTGTTCATTAGGAGGTGGCCCAGCCACCTGCACTCATCCTCCTGCTCTGTGCCTCAGTTTCTCCATTCATACAAGGGTGAACAGCTGCCATATGGGTTGAACATATGAACACAGGCTTTTTAAAAAACATTTTTTTGGGGGTGGGCGGTGCCTGTGGCTCGGTGAGTAGGGCGCCAGCCCCATATACCAAGAGTGGTAGGTTCAAACCTGGCCCCGGCCAGAAACTGCAAAAAAAATAAATAATAAAATAAAAAGCATCTTTTTAGCGTGGTGCCTATGGCTCAGTGAGTAGGGTGCCGGTCCCATATACCAAGAGTGGTTAGGTTCGAACCTGACTCCAGCCAAACAGCAACAAAAAATAGCCAGGTGTTGTGGTGGGTGCCTGTGGTCCTAGCTTCTTGGGAGGCTGAGGCAAGAGAATCGCTTAAGCCCAGGAGTTGGAGGTTGCTGTGAGCTGTGATGCCATGGCACTGTACCCAGGGTAATAAAAATGAGACTCTGTCTCTAAAAAAAACAAAAAAAAAAAACCCCACAAAACTTTTATTGTGGTAAAACATATATAAAATTTATCTTAATCTTTTTTTTTCCCAGAAAGTCTCAGTTTATCTCCCTCAGTAGAGTGTTGTACTGTCATGGCTCACAGCAACCTCCAACTCTTGGGCTTAGGTGATTCTCTTGCCTCAGCCTCCCGAGTAGCTGGGACTACAGGTGCCTGCCAGAATGCCTGGCTATTTTTCTGTTGCAGTTTGGTCGGGGTCGGGTTTGAACACGTCACCCTCAACATATGGGGCTGGTACCCTACCCACTGAGCCACAGGCACTGCCCATCCTTAATCATTTTTAAGTGCATATGTTAGCGTTAAACACACACACATGGTTGTGCAACCATCACCACCCTCCATCTCCAGAACTTTCTCATCTTCCCAAACTGAAACTCTGTATGAAATACTAACTCTACAAACACTGGCACCCACCATTCTACTTTCTGTCTCTATGAATCTGAGTCCAGGGACCTCCTAGGAGTGGAACAGAGATTTTGTCCAATTGTTGTTTGGCTTCTCTTACTGAACATGGTATCTTCAAGGTCCATCCACATTGTAGCCTGTGTCAGAGCCTCCTTCCTTTTCATGGCTGTGTGATATTCCACATGTAGATGAACAGTATTGTATGTTTGTCCACTCACCTGTTAAAGGATACCTGTGTTGCTCCACACTTCGTGGCTATTGTTGGTTGTGCTGTGAATGAAAACCCAGGAATGGAATTGCTGGCTCAAATGCTGTTTTTTTTTGGAGACAAGAGTCTCACTCTGTCCCGTAGGTAGAGTGCTGTGACATCACACCTCACAGCAACCTAAAACTCTTGGGTTCAAGTGATAAGTGATGCTCTTGCCCCAGCCTCTCAAGTAGCTGGGATTACAGGAGCATACCACAACTCCCAGCTATTTTTAGAGACTGTCTCATTCTGGCTCAGGCTAGTCTTAAAATTCCTGAGCTCAGGCAATCCACCCCCCCAGACCTCCCAGAGTTCTAGGATTACAGGTGTGAGCCACCTCGTCCAGCTGTTTAATTTTTAAGGAACAGCCAGAACTCTCTTCAGCGTGGATGCCCCATTTCACCAGCAGCACTGATTCTGATTTCTCCTGTAATACTTGTTTTTCTGGGTTTCCTGATGGTGTGAAATGGCAACCTTGCTGTCATCTGGGCAGACTCAGTCTGTCAGCATATCAGCACAAACCATGAAGGATGGGTGCTCTGGGTCCTTCCTGAGTCTCCGGTACTCCCCTTATGCTGCCTCCTCTTTATGGGTTTAGGGAGCACCTAAGAGGTTCCTGGTAGGGCCATCTGGCCTCCCCTGGGAATTGATAAGTGGGGTGTCCATTGTCTTGATCTCACCCAGTGTATAACTTATGCCATAATATGAAACCAGAGTATTCCCCCTCCTCTGCACTCTGGGTAGTGATGCCCTCAGTGTGACAAGGTCCTGGGAGGAGATGCTGAGTCACTACTGATGAGGGCTGGTGTCCAAGGCCGTCACAAGGGAAATGTATAGGAAGAAGGAAAGTAGGATCCCAAGGTGTTGAGGCCCTGCTGAGCTCCCAAAGGCTCGAGGCAGATTAGAGGCAGATTACCGGGGCTGTCTTTTGTCTCAGAGCCAGGTGCGACTTGTCTGAGGCCACCAAGTGATTTGTAGCTGGGGGGTGAGGAGAAGGAACCTGCCAGGCTGTGATGCTGGCTGGCTCAAAGTGAACTCTAACCTCATCTTTAGCCAGCTGTCTGCAGCCTGCAGAAGATAGAGGCTTCAGCCCAGTGCCTGGGCAGGGGATGGTAAGGGCATGAAAGTCATTGTGCGTAAGTCTATAAGCTAATGCTGGGCACCCCCTGGGCTCCTGTGGCCCTTCCATTCATCCATCCACAACAGTGTTCTAAGAACCAAGTTAGACCACAGACAGGAGCCTTCAGGGGTACTCCACCACTCTCCCCGCAGCTATGGGTGAGATGGACACACCAGAAATGATTTAGGGCCTCCCAGGGAACAATCCAGATGAAGGTGGGGGGTGTCAGTCACCACCTATAGCTTCTGTCCTAAAGGAGACCTCCCTGGGCACATTACCACAAACCTGTCTGCTCCCAGCAGACAGGGCCCAAACCTGTCTGCTCCCAGCAGACAGGGCCAAGCCACCTAGGGTGCAGAATGGGCACTCAATTCTGAAACAAGGGTAGAGTCAGCTGAAGACTGGAGCAATAGGCCCCCACTGAGGTATGTCCAGCAGAGACCACCAAGGGGTTAAGGGGCTCTCTGGACACCAGCTTAGAACAGAGGGACCTTGGCACTCAGGGAGTCCAAACCCAGACAGCAGGAGCTGACCCAGCAGGTAACAGCCCCATCTTAGCTCTCTGGCCGGGGGGGCTGTAGGCCACAGAATGGGGACAGATGGTGGCACCAAGGCCCCAGCCAACCTGATGCAGCAGGGCCTGGCCACCAGCTGCAAGGGCACAGAACCCCGGAGATGGGAACAAGGACACATATTAGCCTAAAAGCACGAACTCATTGCTGGCAGCTGGCTCATGGCCCCAGTTATTATAGTACCTGTTCAATCACATGGATTTTCTGGACGATTAAGCAGGGCTGTCAGGCAGCCTTGTAGAAAGTTCTGTGGCTGTCTGGGCTGGCCTCCAGGTGCTGGCTGGCAGCTTAGTGTCCCCATGGCCATGAGGGAGGGGGTCCCAGCCTTCATCCAACCCTTGATGCCCCAACAGGCACATTCTTGTTGTGTAGCCAGAGGGCATGTATCCCTTAAGAACCCCAGCCCTGACCCACGAATGGTGGCCACCTTTGCCAGGTGTGGTGAAACACCTTCACCTGAGAAGACCCAAGTGTCTCCTCCCAGAGAATAGCCTTGGGATGGCTTTTGAATAACTCCATTGTATCCTGGAAGAGGCCTCTTTGGGTCCTGTGGAGGACAGGAAGAAATGAGGCCTTTATGGCAGGTGTGGCCAGTGGAACCCCATGTCCAGCTGCCTGCCCAGTCCCAGGGCAAGGTTAAAACCCCGGCCACACCTGGCAACCCATCCATAAGCCAGCACCAGAGTCATGGACTTAAATAATAGCCAGTAGTCCCTATGATACTTCAGAGCTGAATGCTAGACTGGAAGGCACATCTTATCTCTGGAGCCAGCCCTACAATGGCCCTCTAGACCAATCCACCCCGACCCGGACCCCATGGGGCTGTCATCACTCAAGATACCCCCCTCCACAGGGAGCAGAGTAGTCTTCGACACAGGGCAGCAGACTCATGTCTGAGAACTGCCTTTTCTCTGGACACTGGATCTTAAAATCTGCTTCTTTGATGGCTAAATTCAGCTGAGGCCAGCCTCTGCCACCCTGGGAAGGTTTTGAGAGCCATGCTGGGGACCTGAGGTTGTCCTGAGTACCAGGCCACTGAGGCTCACTGAGGATACATAGAGGCCCAAGAGGAGAGCTTTCGTATCATCTTTTGTTAGAAACAGACCGGCACTAACACAACCTAAGGTGACATAAGACATCAGTGCACTAAGACAAATCCACCCCATCACAGGAGTAAAAACCCCAAACAAAATACAAAACTGGCACAGCAAGCCTGGCCCTGGAGTGTGCTGGTGGCCATCTCTGCTGGCCCTGGATCCCGGGAGGCTCGCTGGGTTTAGCTACTGCAGCAGCCTGAACTCCACTTGGCCCGGGGGTGCACGGTGGCCGAGGGTCTCCAACTGGGACAGGGGTCTGCAACTGAGGCAGCCCTGGTTCACTTAGCTGGCCGGGTGATGATGCGTGTGGAGAAGTCGAAGAGGTCCCGGTTGATCTTGCGCAGGTTGCGCACCTCATCCTCCAGCTCAGTCACACGAACCCGCAGCTGGTCTTGACCGCCCAGGACATTCTAGGGGAGGGGCACAGGGTCAGAGGACAGAGGCAAACTTGCACGATCCTCCTAGCAGCAAGGTTAAGGATCCTCACACTTGAGGGTCACTCATCCCCACTGCTGCAGAGGGCAACAGCATTGCCCCACCCATGGCGAACCCACACCGGCCCTGCCCACCTTCTCCATCGTGGTGCACATGACTGCCTGCAGCTGCTCCATCCGTTCCAGGTAGCTAGGCTCTGACCCCTACAATACAAAGGACCAAGTTGGTGACCCCGGGGCCTCCAGTCTTACTCGATAGAAGGGGAGACTGAGATGGGGTAGGGGTGGCTGCCAGTCCCTTTCAAGGATATAGATCATAATTCCCCTGTGTGCTCTCATGTCTTCAAATCTGATCCCGGCCTCTGCACCCAACAAGTTCCTGGGGCTGACCACACTACAGAGTGGGACTCAAGGGACTACCAAAAATCAAGAACAGAGGGCTGGGCAAGGGCCTTTCAGACAACTCCTAGGGAGAGCTGACTGGCTCAGCAAGGCCACTACCCTGAGGAGTGGGATCCACCAGGATGGTTGGAAGTGGTTGGGGGGTGGGGTGGGGATCCATCTCCAGGATGATACTGGGTATGCTAGAGCCTTGGGGCCAGCCCAGGCATCCTTTTGCCATGGCCAACACTGCTCCCATCTGTGGGAATGGCTGACACCCTCCCCATGGGGGCTTCATGTGATTCCACGGCAATAGACAAGGTGCACCTGAGTGCAGCCAGGCCTCCAGATGGACAGTCAGGTGGATCCAGCTAGGAACATAGGGTGCAGAGGGCTAGAGGCCCTTGGGTCAGGGAGGGAGCTGGGCTCAAGTATCAGGTAGGGGGTGGCAATACTGGAGGCCTGGCCAGGACCCTCCAGAATTCCTGCTGTGGGAAGCTGGGTGGGTGGCCTTGTAGAAGGTACTGGCATCAGCAGGAACCACTGGAGTCACTGCAGTAGGTAGGGCCGGGAGATGGATATCCCTGGACAAGGAGCTATCTGCATAGGACACCAAGTGGCAGAGAACTGTTTCACCCCAAAAGTCCCAGGCACCTTTTGATTTCAGGGGCCTTCCTTGCCCCCACACTCCAGTGGCCAGTCCAGCTTGTGAGCTTATGCTCCTGGCCTGGTCAGGGGTGAGAGGGGACACAGAATGGCCAGAAAGTGGGTGGCTTCTGCCCCTGCTGCCTGCCCCCAAGCCTGCTGTCAGGCTTTGGGCAGACATAGAGCCTCACTCCAATCTCCCAACAGAGATAATGGTGTCCGCTGGTTGTGGGGCTGGGAGATGGGCGCCCTTCAGATAAAAAATCAATTTGTACCCGCTCAGAGAAGACTGCCAAGGGCCCAGAGCCCAGCAGGGGAGACGGACAACCGCACCAGACACCAAGGACACTGCAGCTCCCTGGAGATTAGTGTGAAGCTTCTGTTGTCCCCAGGGATCCCTTAACTCCAACTGTACCACAGCCCAGTCTACTTCAAGGGCTTCCATGAGTGCCTTGGAGCCTTTGTTATCCAGTGTGAAATGTTTCAGAATAGTGGCTTAATCCCACAAGCCATGGACTTGCTGGGAGGCTCTAGTGCATTGGGGAACTGTCTAGAGCTGGCTGGGTCTACCAGATCCCGCATCCTCTGTACTTCGGGCTGCATTTTAACTTTCAGGAACTAGGACAAAGACTTTTCCATCCTTAGGACCCAAAATATGGAATTTCTGCCCCTTTGCCTAATAATTTGCCAAGGGTTCTAGAGCTCTCTCAGTAGGTGGTTTACTGTTTTGGAGCCTCCAGCCTGCAATGACTGCAATGACCTCCAGCACTGCACTGACCACGGCTATCAAGGGTGTGCAGAGACCCACTCCCCGGTCCTATCCTCTCATCAGGGTGAGCTCACCAGTGCTGGAGCCTGCTGGGAGTCCTACCTGCTGGTGCAGACCCAGGCGTAATGTGAGGGCCCCACAGCGTGGCTCGTCCCCATGCTCAGCGCCCAGTAGGTGCTTGTTGAAGTGAGGCAGTGGCAGGCTAGGCCTGAAGTCCGAGCTCAGCATGCTCAGGGGTGCCAGTAGGATGGCAGCATTGGTCACAGGGCCTGAGGGCAGGAGGCAATCAGGCCCCATCCCACTTGCCTTGGTCCTGCCCTCCCACTTAGGCCAATATATCACTGGGACTGCCCTCTAGTCCCCCCCAGGGGCCCCACCTTTGAGTGCCATGGTCCGGATGCACTGTTTGCTTTGAACATCCCAGAGGCGTACGGTCTCATCATGGGAGCCTGAGAGCAGCACACTACCATCAGTGGACACTGACAGGCAGGTCACCTGGTTCCTGGGGCAGAAAATAGGCATTAGGGTCCAGCCATTCAGGGAAAAAAAAGAGGGTGCCAGCATCCCACCCCCAGCTACAGTCCCTACCTGTGCCCTATGAAGACTTTCCCAGTATCCTGCTCCGGCTGGAAGCTCTGCTCCCTCTGCCCAGGCTATGGGGAATGCAGGCATGAGCAGCAAGTACTGGTCCCACAGGCCACCACCCAGTGTCCAGTCCTCCCACGCTGCCTGCTGGCCACTTACCCAGGCACAGAGGTCCACCTGGAAGATAGAGCCATTGCTGCCGCCACAGAACATGTGGTGCTCGGCCAGGTCTGTGGTCACTGCCATGATGCTCACGTCAAAGAGCACCGAGAGCAGCAGCTCACCTGAGGAGATCGCCCACAGCTGTGGGGCAGGAAGCACATGGGGGGAGGCCAGAACCAATAACTGGGACCAGCTCCCACTGGGAAAATCTACCCCAGGGGCTGAGGTACTTGGCTTGTTCTGAAGTGGGGCTCCCTCCTCAGGCCGGTGACCCCTGGGTCTCCCTCCCTGGACCATTGGCCAAAACTCAAGGGCAGTGATACTCTCAAGTTTTCCAGGGCACAGCCAAAGAGCCAGCCAGGCAAAGTGACTAAGTGGGAATTTCCAAGACCTGGACTGTCCACCTCTCTGGATGTCCTTGGGCTGGGATCATTAAGGGATTAGAAGCCGTCTGGAATCTTGACAACTATGGGGGAGGAGGCCATTCTCTGCCCTTGTCAGGGACCTGCAGCTGCCAGCCTGGCTCACCGACCTCATAGGGGCACGTTCTACCTTCACGGTCTGGTCCAGTGAGGCGGTGGCTACCCGGGCTAGGGGCCCCCCAAAGCCACAGTGCAGGTCTGTGATGGGGAGTGTGTGATGAGACCAGACATGCCGGGGGGCCGGGATCCTGGAGGGGTCAGCCTGTAGCACACTGGGGGAGGGGCAGGTGCTCAGGAGTAGAGGAGAGGAGATCCTCCTGTGTCCACCACCTGAACACATGCCTCCACCCAGAACCTGTCACCTCATCTGAATCAACGCCAGAATGATCCTCATAAGCACCCTGGACCCTGATGCAGGCCGTCAGGCCCCTTAGACAACAGGCCCATCCTCTGTACTCTAGCCCCCTCCTGCCCGGCCTTGGTGCAGAGCTTCCCTGTGGGTCCCTGGGGTGAGGGTCCCAGGACTACCTGCAGAGGCTCCACACCAGCACCAGGCAGTCCTTGCCCCCTGAGAGGAAGTGGCTGCTGTCTCCTGTGAACTGCAGGCAGGAGACGTCCTGGTAGTGTCGGCTAAGGATGACCAGAAGATTACCTGTGGAGACCTGGGAGGGTTGGGGGGATTGAGTAAGGAGAGGAAACATGGCTGTAGCTCCCAGAACCCCACTACCACATTGCCATGGGTGCACCCTAGTGGCTGTTCCCCACGCCTCTGCCCCAGGACTATAGGCAATCACCGAGGAGGCTGCACTCAGAACCTGTAGGGCTCCCTTGGGACCATTTGGTCACTGTGGGAACTTACTTTTAGGCAGGCTATAACAGTAGCTGGCAGAGGCAGTAGGGATGCTGCCCCTCGTGAGGGTGACCAGTAGCCAGGAAGCTCAGTGTAAGGATGTCCAGGTGCTGAGGCTGTGGACATCCCATTGCCAAAGGATAAGGGTGGGAGAGCTGCTAGTGTGGGTTGAATTGCGCAAAATCTGTTTTTCTGGGCAGCACCCGTGGCTAAGTGGGTAGGGTGCTGGCCCTATATACCAAGGGTGGCAGGTTCGAACCCAGCCCCAGCCAAACTGTCAAAAAAATAGCCAGGTGTTGTGGCGGGCGCCTATAGTCCAGCTCCTTTGGAGGCTGAGGCAAGAGAATCGCCTAAGCTCAGGAATTGGAGGTTGCTGTGAGTTGTGCTGCCATGGCACTCTACCAAGGATGACAAAGTTAGACTCTGTCTAAAAAAAAAAAAAAAAAAAAAAAAATCTGTTTAAGTCCTGACTCTGGGACCTGGGAATGTGGCCTTAGATGGATATAGGGTCTTTGCAGACATAATTAATTAAGATGAGAACCTACTGGAGTAGGGTGGCCCTGAATCTAATGTGATTGATGTCATTGCAAGGAGAGGGAAATTTGGACAGACACACACAAAAGGCTACGTGATGACAGAGGTAACAACTACAGTGACTCATCTACAAGCCAAGGAATGTCAAGCAAGGACTGTTGGCCACCTCTAGTAGCTGGAAGAGGCAGCACAGCTCTGCTGACACCTTGATTTTGGACTTTTTGTCTCTAGACCTGGGAGAAGATAAGTTTCTGTTGTCTGAAGCCCCCATTTGTGGTGCTTTATTGGGGTAGCCCCAGGTGACAACAGACAGGTACCTACAGAGCCCCCAGGGCCTGAATAGCCACAGCCCCTCTCTGGGCCTGGGCCGCCTCACCTGCAAGATGGGCCTAACCTAGAGAAGTGGAGCACTAAATGGTAGTCAATTAAATGGGATCCAGTTAACCCTAAATCTCAAAGAGGCCAGCTTATATAACCTTTACTGTCCAAGAAATCTTGAGGGCTGGGACCAGCATGGGCCCCGTCACCCATGAGGGTGAGGTTTCCATCACTAGGTGTGAGCAAGAGGACACCCAAGCAACCCCCAAGCCCAGAGTCCCACGCAGGCCTTTCTCCACTCACTCTCAGCCCAGAACAGCAGCAGGCACAGCCAAGCCAATCCTGGCCTGAGCTTGGACCTCTGGCCAGCCACGCGGGGGCACCCCCTTGTGGCCACAACTGACATGAGTCAGAAACTCTCCATCAGGGTGGGGTAGCCTGGGCCAGGCAGCAGCCCTGATGCACCAGACACAAACTAGCCTACTTTATAAACTAGTACACCTCCTACTGGGAGACAAGTCATTTAATTTCTACCCATTTCCCCTGCACCAAAAAGATGTCAACCAAGGTGAGGACAGTGATAGGCAACCTGTGAGGTGCTACTTCCTGCCTCAGTTTCTCTCTCTCTGCCCAAACAACTGCATCCTAGTTTCAAAGTCATGGACTAAGGTTTAAAACCCTTGGATGCCCCATCACTCAGATAATTCCTGCGCAGGCCACGTAGTTCTCTTGGCAGCTCCCTGGGGGAGGTGTTCTGCACTGCCTACCCTGTTCCACATGTGACAAGGGCAGGTCCCCCCCCAAATAATAATGGACAGTTAATAACTACATAGCCAATGAGTCAACCCAGTAACTGCAGGCCAAGCCCATGGAGGCCTGGTTTTGCAAGTAAGTTTTCCTGGCCTCCATGCTCATTTCATAATCCTCAAAGAAGCTTTCTCTAACCAAGGCAGAGCTGGGTAGCTGGCTTATACACAAAGCCTGAAATGTTGACTCTCTGTCTCAAGCTAAGACTGCATGACAGAAGCTGAGCTGTGTGTGAGCTTGGACGGCACAATCACCAGATTTCCCCAGTAGGAAGAAAGGGTTAAAAAATCTTGCTCTGCCCTCCTGCAGAGACAATGTTTGGTCTTTTTACCTTTAAAGTCATAAGCCCCAAGTGCAACTACCAACTTGGAAAAGATGCTAGCTCCAAAGGAGATCGCACAATATGTGTTAAGGACCAGCCTGCACTGCCCTGTGCATGGTGAACACTCATGGCCATCCAAAGACCATGCCTATTTGAGACTTACAAGGATCTCTGGGGAAACCAGACCCCCAAGCAACTACCTATCTAGGTGCCCCAGCCCTGGGATCTAAACATAAAGGTGGGTGGCACTCATAGCTCAGCGGTTAGGGCACCAGCCACATATACTGAGGGTGGCGGGTTTAAACCTGGCCCGGGCCAGCTAAACAACGACAATTGTAACGACAACAAAATATAGCCAGGTATTGTGGTGAGCACCTGCAGTCTCAGCTACTTGGGAGGCTGAGGCAAGAGAATTGCTTAAGCCCAAGAGTTTGAGGTTGCGTGAGCTGTGACGCCACAGCACTCTACCGAGGGCAACACAGTGAGACTCTGTCTCACAAACAAACAAAAAAATAAACCTAAAGGTGGCTCTCTTATGCCCTGAAGGTGAGATTCAGATGGGCTCCTTCTTGAAGTATGTCCTATGTGAAAACCCCTGTGCCCCAATCCTCTTACCTCCCACAGGTATATGTTTTCTGAAATTCCTGCAAGGACGTAAAGGCCGTTGGGTGACGTGGTCAGACAGGTGACAGGCCCAGGGCACATGATCTTTTGCTGAAGCTGGTCCTGGAAATATATAACAGGCTTCATGAGCTTGGTGCAGAAGCCCATATGGCAGTGGAGTATGGTGAGGGAAGGGGATATGCAGGCAGCTGGTAAGGCCAGACACTAGACTCCCAAGCACCAGAAAGAGTAGTTGGGAACAGGATAGTTTGGGAAAATGTGTGGTCTGGCCTAGAAGTGTTCACACCAGGGTTTGAAGGGTGGAGGTGGAGGCTATAAACAGGTCCACATTTTCTTGGTATAGAGGGGCCAAAAAATTCCTGGGGAAGAGATCGTGGTGGGGCAAAGCAGGTCCAGGAGTACAATGGGGCTTGAGAGTCCAATGCTCAGTAGGCTTGAGCCTCAATCCCTCCACTTCTAATGTCTAACCTATGACCTTGAGCCTCAGTTTTCTCCTCTCCAAAATGGGAAAACTGTATAGGTTGCGTGTGTATTCCATCAGGCAATGCCACAGCACAAAGTCTGCCCCAAGAGTGGGCAGGTGAGGCAGCAAGCAGCTTCCGGGGCTGCAATTTGGGGTTGCTGATAGAGCAGAAATAGTGGGTCCATGGTGAAGGTCTGTGTCACATTTGGAGGACTGTAAAATAAATACACGAGTCTCCTGGGCTAGGGCTACCCCTTGGGGAGGCTCCCCCAAACCTCAGACCTTCTGTCTCCTCCTTCAATGCCACTAGATCCACAGCACCCCAGTCTGGCTCTTTTCATCAAATTTATCGCTCCAGGCTCCTGTGTGAACAGTCGCCCCAAGGGATCCCCCAGCCTCTCCCAACTCTCCAAGAGCCCCGGTCTAGGGCAGGCTGCAGATATCTGCACTCATCCCCGACGACAGCCCACCCTCCGCTCCACGTGTGCGGAGATTGTCTCGTTGATCACACAGGCCCCGAAGCTAACGTTTCTTCCCACAAAAATACAAAACAAACAAACAAAAAAAACCCCAAACCTTCTGGCCCACGCATGCGCAGAACACCCTAACTGACCCCCGACCCTCGACACCTATCCTGACTTGGGTGCCTTGCAGCCCCGCACGGACCCTTCCCGGGACCTTTGTCTCGGGAACCCAGCTCATCCCCTCCCCAACAAAGGAGCCCAGCGGCGAGACCGCGCGGCTGGACCTTCCGTTGTAGTTCCCAGACGCTGATGTAGTTCTTGCCCAGTTGCGCCGCCAGCAGGTATTCGCCATTGAGCAGCGCCAGGCCGCGAGGTCCGGCCTGGCCGCCGCGGTACGTGAGCAGGTTGGCGCCCGAGTGCAGTTCCCACACAACGCAACTCCACAGTGGGGCCGCCGAATCCGTACACACAGCCACCTCCATGGGCGCCGCCATCTTGACTCCCCCACCGCCCGGACGTGCGTCATCACCAGCGAGATGTGGGACGACTGCGCCGCGCGGCCTAGAGCGGCGCCTGCACTGTTCCGGCGGTTGGCTGATTCGCGCGTAGGCACCTGATTGGGGAAGGAGGCTGCTCTGTGAAATGGGTTTTTTGCTT
This sequence comes from Loris lydekkerianus, assembly GCA_963574355.1. Lineage (NCBI taxonomy): Eukaryota > Metazoa > Chordata > Mammalia > Primates > Lorisidae > Loris > Loris lydekkerianus. The sequence continues at coordinate 141,787 of CAUYPK010043127.1, read as the reverse complement.
ATCGGAGACCCGGATTGCGCAGGCTAGTTAGAGGGACCTTGGGAGGCAACTTCTTCCAAGACTGAGGACCTTCTGCGAGCAGTTACTAGCTCAAGAGCCTGGGGGTTCTGACTTGGCCATTACCTGCTGGGTTTTTTTTTTTTTTTTTTTTTGAGAGAGGGTCTCAAACTCTCAAGTCCCCCTGGGTAGAGTGCCGTGGAATCATAGCTTACAACAACCTCCACCTCTTGGGCTCAAGCTATCCTATTGCCTCAGTTTTTTCTATTTTTAGTAGAGACGGGGTCTCTCGCTTTTTGCTCAGGCTGGTCTCAAAACTAGTGAGCTCAAGCAGTCCACCTGCCTCGGCCTCCCGGAATGATAGGATTACAGGGGAGAGCCACCGCGCCCCGCTCTGCTGGGCGTTTTTGACCTAGTGGCTCAACCTGTCGGATTCTTTTTAAATGTTAATGTGCACATAATACTGACCTCACGGACCTAAATGAGACACTGCATGGAAAACTAAACAGTAAGCCTGACCACCACGTTCTACTTGGTGCTCAATACATTATAATTTCATGCTTCCTGATTGATTGACGTCTGCATCTCCCCATTGACACCTCCTCTTTGGAAGTCCCCCAAATTCGAATTTTTAGTTGGGGTCTCAGTATAGGCTGAACAGGTCGGAAGCTCTGAGCATGTCTAAAGACAGGATTTATATGGGCTTAGCCCTTAGAAAAGGGGGAATTTGTTTAAAAGTCGGGTTTGCAGCTCCGAGGTTTGGCTGTGTCGGGCCAAGAGCTCCTGGCTGGTCCAAGGAAGGACGGGATTCCGTGAGAGGGTTCCAGCGTAGGGCTCGGAATGGGCGGGGGCGCGCGGCCCCGCTCGACCGGCAGGTGGCAGGAGTGAGCCACCGGCCGGAGAAGGGCCGGGCCGGGCCGGCTCCTCTGCTAGGGACCTCCTTGGGCCAGGGGCCGCAGAAGCAGCGTCTCCTACGAACAGACCTTTTAGCAGGGAGCTAACAGAGCTAACAATCCCGAGGGCGTGGGGTATTGAGCAGAGGGGTGCGTAAAGTCCCTGGGACAGGATCGCGGAGTGGGCTCAGGACTAGGCGGGGCCTTGATTGAGAGTAGAGCCAGGATTTTACTTTATCCTTGGAGGGAGGGAGTCCACACCCCTGACGGGCCTAACTCTCCAGTTTCCACTAAAATAGCGTTTGTTTATTTAATTTTTTTTAGAGACAGAGTCTCCCTTCGGTAGAGTGCTGTGGTGTCACAGCTCACAGCAACCTCCAACTCTCGGGCTTAAGTGATTCTCTTGCCTCAGCCTCCAGAATAGCTGGGACTACAGGCGCCCTCCACAACGCCCGGCTATTTTTTTGTTTTGCAGTTTGGCCTGGATCGGGTTCAAACCCGCCACTCTCGGTATATGGGGCCGGCGCCCTACCCACTGGGCCACAGGCGCCGCCCCATTTATTTATTTTTGAGAGCCAGTCTCAAGCTGTTGCCCTGTGTAGACTGACGTGGCGCCCTAGGTCACAGTACCCCCCAACTCTTAGGCTCAAGCGATCCTCTGCCTCAGTTTTTCTTTCTTTTTTCTTTTTTTTTTTTGTAGAGACAGAGTCTCTCTTTATCGCCCTCAGTAGACTGCCATGGCGTCACACAGCTCACAGCAACCTTCAACTCCTGGGGTTAGGCGATTCTCCTGCCTCAGCTTCCTGAGTAGCTGGGACTACAGGCGCCCTCCACAACGCCCGGCTATTTTTTGTTGCAGTTTGGCCAGGGTCGGGTTTGAACCCACCACCCTCAGTATGTGGGGCCGGCGCCCTACTCACTGAGCCACAGGCGCTGCCCTGTCTGAGTTTTTCTATTTTAAGTAGAGACAGGGGTCTCGATTTTGCTCAGGCTGAATCGATCGAACTCGTGGGCTCAAGCTATCTATCCGCCTTGGACTCCCAGAGTGCTGGGATTACAGGCGTGAGCCATCAAGCCATTTATTTATTGACAGAGTCTCACTTTGTCCCTCTCGGTGAGAGCCGTAGCGTCATAGCTCACAGCAACCTCAAACTCTTGGGTTCAAGAGATTCTCTTGCCTCAGCTTCCTAAGTAGCTGGGACTACAGGCGCCTGCCTCCTGTCCCTATATCCTGCTATTTTTTGTTGTTGCAGTTGTCATTGTTTTAGCTGGCCCAGTCCAGGTTCGAACCTGCCAACCACGGTGTATATGGCCCATGCCCTACCCACTGAGCTATGGGTGCTGCCCCTGGCTATTTTTTTGAGATGCGGTCTCACTCAGGCTCAGGCAGTCCACCCACCTCGGCTTTCCAGAGTGTTAGGATTACAGGCGTCAGCCACCGAGCCCCGCCCGTACTATTACTTTTAAATATGAACAAGAGTCTGGCCCCTAATATTGCTATTTATTTATTTACTTTTTTTTTTTTTTCAGTTTTTGGCTGGGACCAGGTTTGAATTTGCCACCTCCAGTATATGGGGCCAGCACCCTACTCCTTGAGCCACAGGTGCCTGCCCTATTTATTTATTTTTTGAGACAGAGTCTCACTATGTCACCCTTGGTAGAGTGCTGTGGCATCACGGCTCACAGAAACCTCAAACTCTTGGGCTGAAGTGATTCTCTTGCCTCAGCCTCCCAACTAGCTGGGACTACAGGCACCTGCCACAATGCCCAGCTATTTTTTGTTTTGTTGTTGTTGCATTTGTTTAGCTGCCCCGGGCTAGGTTCGAACCTGCCACCCTTGGTGTATATGGCTGGCGCCGTAACCACTGTGCTACAGGTGCTGAGCCTAATATTGCTTTATAAATGTGAACAAGAAAGAGAACTCAGACCAGGTGCAGTGGCTCACACCTGTAATCTTAGCACTCTGGGAGGCCAAGGCAGGTGGATAGCTTGAGCTCACAGGTTTAAGACCAGCCTGAGCAAAATCGAGAATCCCCCCACCCCCATATCTCTAATAAAATAGAAAAACTGAGGCAAGAGGATCGCTGGAGCCCAAGAGTTGGAGGTTGCTGTGAGCTAGAGCGCCACAGCACTCTACCCAGGGCAACAGTTTGAGATTGCCTGAGCTCACAGGTTCGAGACCAGCCTGAGCCAATGTGAGACCTCCATTCTAAAAATAGGCAGACGGGCAGCACCCAAAGCTCAGTGGGTAGGTTGCTGGCCACACCAAAGCTGGAGGATTTGAACCCAGCCCAGGCCAGCTAAAACAAAATGACAACTGCAACAACAACAAAAATAGCCTGGGCAGGGTGCAGGCACCTATAGTCCCAGCTACTTGGGAGGCTGAGGCAAGAGAATCGCTTAAGCCCAAGAGTTGGAGGTTGCTGTGAGCTGTGACAAACCTGCACTCTACCCAGGGTGACAGCTTGAACTCTGTCTCAAAAAGAATAAATACAAATAGCTGGGTGTTGTGGCTGGCACCTGTAGTCCCAGCTACTTGGGAGGGTGAAGCAAGATCAATCTCTTGAGCCAGAAGTTGAGGTTGCTGTGAGCTATGACACTTTTACCAAGGGCAACAAAGTGAAACTCTGTCTCCATAATAAAACAATAATATTAATAAAGAAAGATAACTCACCTTGAATGCTAATTTACACCTTTACAATGCTAACTTGGGACATAGGGCTGATTTCACCACTTTTTTTTTTTTCTTTAAGAGATGAAACGTGGCCCAGGCATCCTCCAACTCTCCAACTCTTGGGGTGGAACCTCAGCTTCTCCAGCAACTGGGACTATAGCCTCATGACATAACGTCTGGCTAATTTTTTTTTTTTTTTTTTAGAGAGACAGAGTCTCATTTTGTTGCCCTCCGTAGAGTGCTGTAGCATCACAGCTCACAGCAACCTCCACCTCTTGGGCTTAGATGAATCTCTTGCCTCAACATCCAGAGTGGCTGGGACTTCAGGCACCCGCCACAATGCCTGGCTATTTTTTTTGTTGTTGCAGTTTGGCAAGGGCCAGTTCGAACCTGCCACCTTTGTTATATGGGGCCAGCGCCCTATTCACTGAGCCACAGGCGCCGCCCTGGCTAAATTTTTAAAATTGTTTTTTGTAGAGACAGGTTTTTGCTATGTTGCCCAAGTGATCTTGAACTCCTGAGCTCAAGCGATCTTCTCACCTTGGCCTCCCAAAGTGCTAGGTTTACAGGCATGAGCTACCATGCCCATCTGATTTCACCACTTTGAGCTGGGCAGGGAAGTCACTGTGCAGCCCTGGGTCTCAGTTTCCCCACCAGCAACTTTCGGATGCTGGATTCCTCTTGCTGGGCTCCTTTGAGGATACTGTGAGGAATGGTAGGATTGGTGCCCTGGGTCAGTATCCACATCTGGGGAAATTTGGCCTGGGAGCTTTTAGATTCCTGGATTCTGGGACCCTGGGGCAGACACAGCAGATGTGGGCTAACAGGAATCAACTATGGGGTGGAGGCTGTGACAATGGTAGTACACTAACAGTGGATGCTGGGTGGGATGGGCAGGGGGGCAGAATTGCAGTCTGGGCCCCCTGCGACTACCCTGGCTCCTCCCTCCACCCCATCTCATGGTAGGTACTACCAGGGCAGGATTCAATGTGAGGTCAGAGGTCACCCCACCCCCAGCCTGGTTCCTGGAATGAGGACAGACCAGTTGTGTCAGAGCAAGGGATAAAAACCACACTTTGGGGGCATCTCCAGACCACCCCACTGCCAGACCTCACCAGCTGGGTGGCTGGGAGGGTGTGAAGGGGTGGGGGTAGGGGAACGGAACAGAAAAACTGAGGCACAGAGGCATACACATAACCTGTCTTTGGTTCCTACGTATCTAAGGAGCACCTCCTGTTTGCAGGCACGGGGCACACATGGATAAACCAGACCATCTCAGCTCTTACCCTACCTGCCCAGGATGCACAGACCATCACAGCCTCCTATGGGCACCCCCATTATCTGCTCTGATGGTGGCCGGATGGCACAAGTGAAAACCCTCCTTTTTTTTTTTTTAAATAGAGACAGAGTCTCACTTTATGGCCCTTTGGTAGAGTGCCATGGCATCACACAGCTCACAGCAACCTCCAGCTCCTGGGCTTAAGCAATTCTCTTGCCTCTGCCTCGCCAGTAGCTGGGACTACAGGCGCCCTCCACAACGCCCGGCTATTTTTTTGTTGCAGTTTGGCCGGGGCTGGGTTTGAACCCACCACCCTCGGCATATGGGGCCGGCGCCTTACTCACTGAGCCACAGGCGCTGCCCGAAAACCCTCTTTTTGAGGTGTACTTCTAGCCATGCCACCTCCCCTCTGCTCAAAGATGTGGTTTTGAGTTTCACCTCCTGGGAGCTTCCGGGCCTTTTAACTGAGAAGCCAGTGGGGCTGGGGAAGGCAGAGAGGTGTGGTTGGGTTCTGAGGAGCTGGGGGACCCTTCCCGAGTCCATGCTTCTCCCAGGCTCTTCTGCTGAGGAATGAAGAACAGGACCTGACTGTCCAGTTTGTCGGAAAGGGGCCCCTTTTTTTTTTAATCATTGGTCTTCCCGTATTTCCCTGGGGGGCAGGTGGGGTAACCTCTATCCTCCCACATCAAGGTGTAGCAGATCTCTTTTTGGTAGGAGTGGAAAATGCCCCTTTTCCCTTTCAAAGGTCATTTTAAAAATGGGTTTCAGGAACCAACCAGCTGGGACAGGCAGGGAGAGAGTTGTTTTTCTCTCACTCTTTAAACAGCTTCGGGGAGGGACCAGCCTAGGCCAGCCGTGGCCAGAGTCGGTGGTCAGGGGAGTTGGGCTGAGTCTGGACCTGTCCACCTGCTGGCCACAAATGACCTTCAGTGAGTCATTTGAACACCCCAGTAAAGCTCTTCTTGACAAAACCTTGCCATGCCACTGTCTTTTGGGTTTGAAGGCTGAGACCAAGGGATAGTCCAAGGCTTACAGACTGGCCACCAATGGGCTAAATTCTATCCTGTCTTGCTTCCTGGGGGCCACACTGTGTGGAAAGGTAAAAAATGAAGATGCTACCAACATAGCAGAAGGCCATGGAGGCAAATTAAAGCAAACCATGCTGGAGATCTGGGGAGCAGCAGAGTCTACCTAGGCTGCTGCTTGAGGGTGTAGGTTGAGGAACTACACACGTCTCACCCAGAGAAGGACGATGACATCCTGCAGTGTCCAGACATAGACAGGTGGGGATTGTGCATGTCTCAGTTATAGGGTGTGGAAACAAGCCTATCATAGCAAAGAAGGGAGGGAAGTCCATCCCAGCAGTGAGAACAGGTGTGCAAAGGTCCTGAGTAGAACCAGGGCACTTGCCTTGGGGGCTTCAATCAGATAATCCCCACAGTGGCCAGCATCAGACTCTGTGGAGACAGATCTGCCTAGAAGGTGGAAGGCCAGGCTTGGTGGCCAGTAGACTGGGACCTTAGGCTCCCAGGGAGGCACTAATAGACACATTTCCACTTAAAGGAAAGCAACATCCAGAGGGAGATGCCCAGATCGGGAATCCCCATTAACCATGACAGTCCAGGGTCTCTCAGTCTACACAGACTGGATCACTCTCTGATGGGGCCATCCTGGGCCCTGGAGGTGCTGAGCAGTGTCTCTGCCTCTATTCACTCCATGCCAGAAGTATCCCAGTGGTGACAACCATAGATGTCCCCAGATATCACCTAGGGTCCCTTGAGGGGACAGTCCTTGATGGACCCTGCTTTAGATGCTGCCTTTTACCATCTGGAACCAGACCCAAAGACACACAGGAGCAGAAAAGGACCTGGATGGAGAATCTGGCAAATAAACCATAACAGAAGACAGTGTTCTCTGTTAAAAGAAGAGTTTTGTCTTGTTTTAATATCTCATCAGCTTTACAGGGTTACAATTGTTTTAAATATTTCTGAAGTTTAAATACAATCTGCATAATAATGTTATTATAAAATGTAAACTTTCAGTGTTCTTTTAAATTTCAAAATCACACTTTGTTTTTAGTCATTTTTGCCGCCCCCGCCCCCCCCCCCCCAAAATACCTGAATGTTCTCCAGAATCTGAAATTATTACAGGCCACTCAGCCACAGCCAGGGAGTGACAGGCTGAGCCCAGCCAGAGGTAGAGAGTAGTTTATACCTTTTTTTTTTTTTTTTTCTTTTTCCTTTTTTTACCTGAGATCAGGCGTGGTTCCCACGCCAGAGAAACTGAAATTTCACATGTCAAGAATGAAAGACTGAATTCATGTTTGCTAAGGGGGAAAAAATTCAAAAGCAAAATTAGGGGGGAGAAAAGGAGCAAAGTGGGCAAAAATAGTAAAAGAAAAAAGTGACTGTACAAATGCATAATTATTAAAAAACTAACCCAACCACCCCCAATGTCCCGATCCCCACCCTCCCACCTGTCCAGGTAGCCCTGTGGCTAGCCCAAAGTTCCTGAGGAAGCCTGGAAGTAGCCTATCCACAAAAATCTCCAGACTGGGGGCAATTAGCTCCTCTTAGCCCTGAGTGTGCAGGTTCCCACCTGCCACACAGTTAAGTGGCCCCATCCCCAAACCAGCTGCATACATCCAGGCTCCTTGGAGCTGAAACATGTCACCTTCCCCAGCCCAGTTTCCATAATGGGGTGCTCAAGTGCATCCCAAAAAGCTGCCCTGGGAGACAGGTGTGGTAGGGAGTTGAATGGGGGCACTAGAAACCACAGTGAGGACCCGTCACAATTCCAAGGCCAGCATGGCCACTGCCTCCCACCTACTTCTGCTAGAGTCAGCTAAGCTGACAGGATATAAGCCCCTGTGCCCACCTGCTCCTATTATCGCTAAATGCAACAGCAGCCCTAGTCCCCTGAGTTAGAGCCCCATCTACCTGCTGCCAGGAGGCTGGATCCCTGAGGGACCTACAAGCACCACAGCACATGCCGTCTGAGAGAGATGCCCCAACCCTGTGGCCCTGCCCAGCCTGGCCTCTTAGGCCAAGTGCCCACTCAGACCTTGAGGCAGAGGATCACATGGGAGGGAGACGAGGCACCCAAGGGGTACAGGTTTTGGCATCATTAAGTGAGACCTGAGGTAGAAAGAAATGTGCAGCACGCATTTCCCCTGGCACAGGGGCCCTGATGTGACTTGAGAGCCCTGAGAGGTGGCCAACTTTGAGGGGAGAGGGGCTGACATGGGGGCCAAATCTGGATGCATCCAAATGGTTCTCACAGTCGGGCAAGATAATGTCATAGGACAAAAAAGATCCCCACCTCCCCAGGACAATTGTGCCGCCAAGGCCCCTGTCCCGGAGATGGGACAGAGAGAATGTTTCAGAAAAAACCAAGAGGAAACCCCTGGGATGCTCACCTCCCCTCCTGGAAAGGGAGTGACAGTGACCCTGAGACCTGAAAAGAAAGAGGGGTTCCTTCCCCAAAGACACACTGCTGCCAGATAGGAATGCAAATTTAGACTCTGAGGTTTCAGGATCCCACCCACTGCCCCCTCACCCCCATCTTCAAGGCAACTGGCTGGGGTGGGGGGGTGGGGGGGAGCTGAGGAGGCCTTGTTAGGCTCCCTGGGACCAATTAGGGACTTCAGGATTATCCTGGGAACAGCTGAGTTAATCCTCCTCCACCCCAAGAGAAGTGAAAAACATGGTACTGCCCTGTAGGACGCAATAGCTTCGCCCAACACAGAGCAGGTCTCTGGAGTTTCAGACAGTAAACCCAGCTCAGCATCCTAAACTCCACTTTCTGCTAACCTGGGAGAGTCCCAACAATTAGGGTGAGGGTAGGTCTTGTCACTGTCAGGAATTTGGAGAGCTCTAGCCCTGCAACAAAGGGGAGGTGAGAGACAAAAGGAGCTAAGAATGTTTGGGGGTGGGAGATTTAGGCTGACATGGCCCTCAAATCCCCATCCTGAGCTATAACCAGCTTCACCCCCACTCCCCAATATTGACACTCCCCCAAAGCAGCCCTTCCAGGCAAGAGAAGAATCCCAAGACACCCATATATTCATCCCTGAGACAGGAACTTGGGGGCTGTGATGAGAGATGCCTCTTCCCACACTCCCGGCCCTGTTTCCAGCACTTTCTAGTTAAGACGTCCAGGTCCCTGACTCGAGTGCCTGACCCTGCACAGAGCACAGCACAAGGAAAAGCATCATGGAATATCACAGTCAGCAATTCAACATCATCCCACCATCCCCCAGCCCCTCACAGACCCCATGCATGTACCTCCCACCCTGCCTGCCTGGCCAGCAACACCTGAGTTCATCACATCCATGGCTCCAGCCCCAGGGATCCAGCGTCCTGGGCGCTGTCCAATGAACCCCAGGGAACCCAGGAACAAAGGAACCCAAACCAGTCGTGGGAAAAATAAAAAGGTTATTACTTTTTTGTCTTGTTTTTGCTTTTTTAAGTTAGGTTTCCCTGAATGAACACATGTATACAGATATATAGATAACCTTTTCCTAAGGTTCGATTCCCTCCCCTAAGAATAAAATAGAATATTTACAAAACCCCTGAAACTTATTAAAAAGTCCCCATAGGTCTGAATGTCACTATAACTTTAAAAAGAAAAAAGTTCCCAAAGCAACAAGAAAAAAATATATAAATTCAGTGATCTCAGTTCAGGGGTTTCATTCAACACAAAGAGCTTGGAGTGGTGAGTGTATGAGGAATAAAAAAAAAATAAAAAGAAAAAAAGAAAAACCAGACAAAAATGAAAACACACAGTACAGGGGTGTATGAGGTAAACAGGATTGGCCTGACATTGCAGCTGGTCCTAAGTAGACACCAGAGCCTTCAGTTCACCAGGACCTCAGGAAAACCCTAGGAAATACCTGCCTCTTTCTGTGTTCTAATTTCCTTTGCTGTCCTCACAATTCATCTCTCTGAATGTCCAAAACCTGAGAAATTCAAGTGTTCCTTGGTTTTCCCCTGTTTTATTAAATTTCCTTTATATATATATGTGTGTATATATATATGTATATATATATATATATATATATATGTATTTTTTTTTCTTTTCTTTTTGGCGTCAGCTGTGGCTCCTCTGTGGATATCTTCCCTCCCCACCCGTATGTATCTTCCGCCATCCTGTCCCATGCCTGGCCCACCTTGATCCCCTTGATCCCAGTCTGGCGGGCTCCTAGGGGGTGGCAGGTGGGGAAGTGAGGCGGTTAAGGCAATGTAGAGTTATTTGAGGTAGAAGATATGGGGGTTGCAGACGACCCTGCTGGCCCAGCTTGGCTTCCCGCACTGCTGCTGGTCCCGCTGTTTCCTCCCCGGCTGCCTGTGTTGCTCCCACTGCTCCCGCCGCCACCAGCACTGCTGCTGCAACCGCCACCACTGCCACCTCCACTGCTGCCTTTGTTGGAAGCCGAGGATGGCATGGTGGCTGGTGGCTGAGCAAACAACACTCCTAATGGAAGGACAGAAGAGACATGTCGTGGAGTTTAAAAAACAAGATGAGGCAGATAAGAGACACCAACATGGTGCTCCCAATTTATAAACTTTTCAACGGTGGGTGCTCATATATCACGTACACCTATGTGTACATGTATGTATATTTGTAACACTGAGCACATGCACACACATGCACACAGCTCTTGTACAGAGACCCCCCCAATGCCCAGTGGTTCTTTGCTGGTGATGTGGGACCATGCTGGCTATGTACATGGCTGGCTCTTGCCCCTGTAAGATTCAATATGAAAGTATGCACATTTTGCCTGTATTTCAGGAGTACACTGACCTCCCAAAAGCCCATCTATGGACCCCCGTGGACAAAAATGACCTCCCATTATCCACTCCTCCATTTGCTTTGTCCTCTGTACGCACAGCAACCAGACTTCTCTGTGCTGACAGTACGACCTGGTGGCATCTATGAACCATGAGTCCAACTCTACATTTTTTAAGAAGAAAATTTGGAAAATTCTGCATAATAATGAATCTGTATTAGTTGACTACTTATTATGTACAGAGCACAGTGCTGAGTGGGACCAGGGCCATCCTACCTGTGTACATGATGCCATTAATCTCAACAGACATGCTAATACTGTTGCTGCCGTTGGTGCCAGTCAAGTTCACAGCTAAGTCCTGGCGACTCTCGGAGGCTGTGGGAAGAAGAAAAACCACCATTTACAATCATAAATAGATCTAGGATCTTATTTGGCTCCAGCATATGGGGCTGGTGCCCTACTCCTTTGAGCCACAGGTGCTGCTCTAGGAACTGTTTTTGCTTTTTTGTTTGTTTTTTGATACAGAGCCTCAAGATGTCACCCTGGGTTGAGTGCTGTGGCATCACAGCTCACAGCAACCTCCAACTCCTGGGCTTAAGTGATTCTCTTGCCTCAGCCTCCCAAGTACCCACCATTAACACCCGGCTACTTTTTGGTTGTAGTTGTCATTGTTGTTTGGCAGGCCCGGGCTGGATTTGAACCCACCAGCTCTGGTGTATATGGCTGGCGCCTAAGCTGCTTCAGCTACAGGCACTGAGCTCTAGGAACTGATCTTTTTTGTGTGCCTCACTTACCAGACTAGCTTCGCAAAGGTGAGGACTATATTTTCACAATCATGCTCTATCACCAGTGCACACAGCAGGTACTCAACACATACGTGTTGAAAAGAGTGTATATTTAAGGTTGGGTGCAGCGGCTCACGCCTGTAATTCTAACACTCTAGGAAGCTGAGGAGGGAGGATCACTTGAGTTCAGGACTTCAAGACCAGCCTGAAAACAACAGTCAGACCCTATCTCTACTAAAAATAGAAAAAACTAGCCAGACATTGCAGCAGGCACCTGTAGTTCCAGCTACTGGAGAGGCTGAGGCAAGGGGATCGCTTGAGCCCAAGAGCTTGAGGTTGCTGTGAGCTATGATACTATAGCACTCCACTCAGAGTGGACTCTGTTCCCCCCTCAAAAAAAAAAAAAAAAAAGGAGAAAAGAAAAAAGCATAGGCGTGGCGCCTGTGGCTCAAGCAGCTAAGGCACCAGCCACATACACCTGAGCTGGCAGGTTTGAATCCAGCCCGGGCTGCCAAACAACAATGATGGCTGCAACCAAAAAATTGCCAGGTGTTGTGGTGGGCGCCTGTGGTCTCAGCTACTTGGGAAGTGGAGGCAGGAGAATCGCTTGAGCCTAAGAGTTTGAGGTTATTGTGAGCTGTGATGTCACAGTACTCTACACAGGGTGATAGCTTAAGGCTCTGTCTCACACACACAAAAAAAGCGTATCTTGGGCAGCGCCTGTGGCTCAGTGAGTAGGGCGCTGGCCCCATATACTGAGGGTGGCGGGTTCAAACCAGCCTTGGCCAAACTGCAACAAAAAATAGCCAGGTGTTGTGGCGGGAGTCTGTAGTCCCAGCTACTTGGGAGGCTGAGGCAAGAGAATCGCCTAAGCCCAAAAGCTGGAGGTTGCTGTGAGCTGTGACAGCATAGCACTCTTCGGAGGGTGACAAAGTGAGACTCTGTCTCAAAAAAAAAAACCACCGCATATCTTTGCTTTTTTTATAGTTTATGACTTAGATATCAGCACACCCAAATCATCTCATTCTTTTAAAATTGTTACTTGATTTATTCATTCCTTCCTGATGGACACTCCAAGTTGATTCAAGGGTTCACTACTACAAATGACATTATACAAATGATCGCAATGAACATCCTTATAAATATGTGTTTCCTTGTGTACTAATGTTCTCTGCTATAGATACTAAACAGAATCAACAGGTCACAGGGAAAACAGATTTTGTATTTTAAAAGAAATTGCTGGCCAGATGCAGTGGCTCACACCTGTACTCCAAGAACTCTGGGAGGCTGGGGCAGGAGAATTGCTTGAAACCAGTCTGGGCAACATAGCCATATTCTATCACTACAAAAAAATAGAAAAATTAGCCAAGAGTGGCGATGCACACCTGTAGTCCCAGATACGTGGGAGGCTGAGGCAGGAGGACTGCTTGAGTCCAGGTGTTGAAGGGTGCAATGAGCTATGATGATGCCAGTGTACTCCAGCCTGGGAAACAGAGCCAGACTTTGTTTTCCCACCCACTATTCCCAGGGGGGAAAACTGCCAAATTGTCATCTATTTACCCTTCCACCAACAGCACCAAGGGAGCCCGTTTCCCTACATCTTGGTCAATACTTGATACTATGTAGCTCTGGTTGGATGACAATTTCTTTTTTTTGAGACAGAGTCTCACTATGTCACCCATGGTATCTACCTCAAACTCTTGGGCTTAAGCAATCCTCATGCCTCAGCCTCCCAAGTAGCTGGGACTACAGGTGCCCACCACAATGCCCGGCTACTTTTTTTTTTTTTGTAGTTGTCATTGTTTATGGCAAGCCTCGCGCCGGGTTTGAACCCACCAACCCCAGTGTATGTGGCCTTTCCCTAGCCACTGAGCTCAGGTGCAGAGCTGACAATTTCTTCTTAATTTGTAGATCCCTAATTAGATGGAGTTGAACATCTTTTCATATGAACTTACTAGTCACACCTGCACCTTTTTTCTACAATTTTTTTTCTTATTGATTTATAGGCACTCTTTACACATGTTAGCTTTAAGACTCTATTTTGCTACACAAGCAGAGTCCAGCATTGGGTTGGTACCTTGGCTGTTGATCCGTATGCTCATTGGCAGCTGGGCTGTCATAGCCAGGAAGTTCTGCTGCAGAGCTCGCTGCATGAGCCGTTGCTGCTCGTCAGTTACCAGGGCCATCTTCTTCTCAGGAGGCTCCCCAGACTCCAGCTTCTCCCGAAGCTGCTCCAGAGCAGCTGCCTGTGCTGCCACAGCTGCTTGGGCAGCTGCTGCTTGCACTGCTGCTGCCTGGGCTGCAACCACAGGGTGGCCTGCGAGGGACACAGGCAGGCGGCCAGGGACCGTGATGGGGATGGCTGAGTCCTCCTCTAGACAGGAGAAAAGAGGAATTGATGGCCAGGAGGGACTGGGTCCTACCTTCAAGACAAGGCAGGAATGTTAATTCAACCCTCTTGAATATCCCTGCTAATAAGGTGTTCCTATCCTGTCCAGGGTGGACAGGTTTTGGGATCTAAGGGCTTATAAAGTCCCTTCTAATAGAACTCAAGGTCATGTTGGCCATATGGGTAATACAAACTATACTAGTTATAATAGCATATGGTAGTGTTTATAATAGCATTATGGTAGTGTCTGACACTGGTATTACAGAAAGAGACTATTATAGTCATATATAATACTAATTTCTTCTTCTTTTTGTTTGAGACAGAGCCTTAAGCTGCTGCCCTGGGTAGAGTGCCGTGGCATTACAGCTCACAGCAACCTCCAACTCCTGGGCTTAAGCAATTCTCTTGTCTCAGCCTCTCAAGTAGCTGGGACTACAGGTGCCCAGCACAACGCCCGGCTATTTTTTGGTTGTAGTTGTCATTGTTGTTTTGGCAGGTCTGGGCTGGATTCGAACCCACCAGCTCTGGCGTGTGCGGCTGGCGCTTTAGCCACTTGAGCTACAGGCACCAAGCCTATAATACTAACTTCAACAAGAGCTCACCACGTCTCATCTAAGCATTCAATACGAATCATTTCAGTGGACCCTTCAAATTCCACATCTACCTACACACAATTATCCCCATTTTACAGATGAGGAAAACAAGGCTCAGACAGGATGGATAACTTTCTCAAGGTCACAGAGCTGAAATTCAAACCCAGGTAGCCCAACTGCAAAACCATTCTACCAACCCCCTCTTATGCAGGTGAAATGAATGTTCCTGTGGGTCCCCCTCACTGGTCCCATTGCAACTTGCTGCATCTTCCCCTTGCATTCTTCCTCCCATGGCTATGCTTGGTGCTATCTCTACTTGCTGAGCTCCCCATTCCAGACTTTTGCCATTGCTGTGGCTTCTGCCCCCAAAGCTTTTGAATTTTTAGAGCTCTCAGGTTTCAGCTCAAATGCCATCCCCCCAGGAGCCACATGTCCCTCCGCATCCCTGGACCTGCCTTCCCAACTTTGTGGACCTAACCCCACAACAACAGTGAAGTCACTGGCACCATCACATGAGCACCACCGGGTCACAACCTGCTCTTTCGTGTTCAGGACTGTCTCCCCTACTCCAGCATGGGGCCTTGAATACAGTGTGATGCTTAATAACCACTAATGGGTATTGCGGGACTCCTCAAGGCTGGGAGGGGGCAAGCTAAGGCCTATCGAGGACCAAATGAACTAGTGACAGTGAAACCAATCCTTAGGTTTCAGGTAACTGGAGGGATCACATTGGATCCTCAGGTCAATGGTAGTAAATGGAGAGCTGCCAGCCAGCCCATATGGCAGATGAGAAATGGGGACTCAGGCAAACAGAGGCCACACTGCAATGTGCTATTGGTGCTTCTGTGTTAGGAACAATTCTGAGGCTCAATGGGAGTGAAAACAGTGATTGACTAGAGATGTCTGCATGGAAGTATATCTGCAGATATCTAGAAACCTCAGGCTGCTGCATGCTGGGCACTTCATTCACCGAACGCTCCCCAGCAACTGTACAGAAAAGGGGATTTCCCTCATTTTACAGGTAAGTAAATCCAGGCTTGGAAAGGGGTAGTGACCTACACAGGGGCACCTAGCAATAGCTTCAGGGATGGCTCAGGGCAAATCTGACTGATCTATTTTGTATTCTTTTTTTTTTTTTTTAATTTTTAAGAGAGTCTTACTCTGGCTTGGCACCCGTAGCACAGTGGTTACAGCACAGCCACATACACTGAGGCTGGTGGGTTCGAACCCAGCCCAGGCCAGCTAAGTAACAATGACAACTGAACAGAAAAATAGCTGGGAGTTGTGGCAGGTGCCTGTAGTCCCAGCTACATGGGAGGCTGAGGCAAGATAATCACTTAAGCCCAAGAGTTTGAGGTTGCTTGAGCTGTAAGGCCACAGCACTCTACCCAGGGCAACATTGTAAGACTCTGTCTCAAATAAAAAAAAAAAAAAAAAAAAAAAGTCTTACTCTGTTGTCCTGAGTGCTGTGGCATCACAACAGCTCATAGGAGCCTCAAACACTTAGGCTCAAGTGATCCTCTTGCCTCAGCCTCCCAAGTAGCTCAGACTACAGGTGCTTGCCATTATGCCCAGCTAGTTTTTCTATTTTTGGTAGAGACAGGGTCTTGCTCTTGTTCTTGCTCAGGCTGGTCTTGAACTGTTGAGCTCTGGCCTTGGCCTCTCAGAGTGCTAGGATTATAGGTGTGAGCCACTGCACTTGGTCTGTGTTGTATTTTTGTGTGTCTGCAGGGCCTATGTTGAGTCTAAAGCTCAAAGGGAAAAGACCACTGGGACCAATTAGTAATGTTTGCCATGATACTACAATAATTGATTAGCAGGCAGAGTGCTCAATTAATGATGTCTGGCTCAGGTGAAAAGGAAAAATAATGATCAATTAGTAATATCTGCCATGACCACAGGACTGGGAAATAGTCCTTGATTTGTAATTTCTGTCTTGGTACAGAATGGATATATACATTGACCAGATCGGCAATGTCTACCCACCACCTGCATGAGATGGGGAAATGGTAGTCTATTCATAATGTCCACTATGAGGAGAGCACTGGTAGATTAGAAGCTGTCTTACAAACCAACATTGAGCTGTATCATCCTGGTTACCCAGAAAGGGGAAAAGGTATCTTCTACAAGGTCATGTAGTCAGGCTGTCGCTGAGTTGGGATAAAGCCCCAGGCTCCACACAGCCCCTTACCTTTCTTGATCTTAGGGGCTGGGGTGATAGAGCTGCCGTTGGTGCTGGCAGCCAGGCCCAGGGAGGACACAGGCAGCTTGGGCGAGGAGAGCATGCCATGTGCCCCACCCGGTGAGTAGGCAAACAGGGAGCCCCCGAAGCTCTGGCGCCGGCCCTCCCGCCGGTTGCTGTCTATGGCTGCCTGGAGCTCATTGGGGTTGCTGAGACCCCGCTTCTCACACTCGTAGGGGTACAGGTACTTCATGTATCTGTGGGCAGAGGTGAGGGGACAGGATGGCATCTGGGCTGCCCCCGTGGCTCTCCATGGCCCTCTGAATAAAGTAAAACTCCCACCCACTATGGCACCACCATCCCTGGTCCTGCCCAGGACTTGCTCAGCAGCTCCCAGAACTGCTGGGCTTTCTGCCCACACTGTTATCTCTGTATTAATGCTATTCCTCATGACTACTCAGGCTGACCCTTCAATACTAGACCATGTAATCTCAGTGTCTGATGGTCCTCACACCCCTGCCCATTGTTCTGGGGCCTTAGGCTCATGGTGTGGCCAGGTACCCTCTGTGGCCACCTCAACTGTCCACTTCCAGCCTCCTTGGTCCTCCTACCACAGGCCCTTTGCACTGGCTGGTGGCCCTGCTCAGAATACCCTCCGCCCGACCTCAGCAGAGCCACTCACTGGGTGCGCAGGGTGAAGGCAGCGCTGGTGATGGATGTGGGCAGGTTGAGGCCCTTGGTGATCTCACGCCACAGCTTCTTGTTGATGACCTCTACAAGGCCTCCCTTCTCTGTCACCAGGACATACAGCATGAATAGGTCAAGGACCTGCTTGGCCATGATGGGGATACGGTTCACAGGCGTCCCTGTGGGAGAGTGTGTGTGAGGGTGAGGCTGGGACATTGTTGCTGTGTATTTGGGATTTGGCACCAAGTTTGTGGTCAGCATGGTAGACACTGGAGCTGGGTGGACAACACTGGCATGAGCCCATCTCAGGCACTGCACCCACTCCATGACAGGAACATCCCTCTGTTGTGACAACCATAAATGTCCCTAGACATCACTAGTGTCCCCAGAAGGAGCATTGCCCAGGGTGAGAACTGCTGCTCACGAGAGCACTAAGATGGAAGCTCTGCCTCAGTTTCTCTATCAGTAAGCTGTGCAGATTTCACAGTATAGGGAGGCAGTCTGTAAAGAAGAGGGAAATGCTGTGAGCCAACCTGGGGATGCTTGGGCCTTTGTTATTCCTTGTGCATGTCATCAACCACAACAGCTGCCAAAACAACTCTACATGCTTCCCAGAGAGGCCTGTTTCCTCCAGGTTCCCAGGGGTTTTGTAGTCATGGGTAGGGGTTGGGTAGGGCTTGGTTAATGCAATTTCTAGTCTAGGGAATGAAAGGAGGTGGGATATACCAGGAAGTGGAGGGTGGTGGGTTAGCCTGGGAAGGGGAGAGGAGTGGGCTAGCCCAGGAAGGGGAGGGTGGTAGGCTAACTTAAATCCTTCCAACTTCATCGCCCTGAAGCCTGCTTGTAGCACATCTCCCTCAATGCCCTGTCTCCCTCCAGCCTTTCATGCACTGACCCCTTGTAGAGAAGCCTCCAGCCTTAAGATGCCAGCTCAGTCCTGCCTGGTGCCCTCCTAGCCCAAGGGAGGGCAAGCATACACTAAAACCCCTTCCCTGGATGTGAAATTTTGTACTTATGAAGCTGTCTGTGGCCCCCTTCCCCTTATAAGGGGTCCTTAGCACCCAGCCTGGCATACAGTATGTGTTCAAAAATCAATGGTGAAAACAGATGAGCCCTCATCCCAAGCCAGAGCTTCTGACCACTCGCTCCTTCAGAGATGGTGAAACTGAGGCTCCAATTTTAGATGAGGGGACACTGGCCTATCTTCTGGGACCCCCAACCCTTGACATTCCAGAACTACCTCCTGCCATACTTGGTCACTTCCAGGCCCTTCCTAGGTTGGAAAACCCCAAATGAAATGAGGAGACCTGGAGAGTGGAGGAAGACAGACCTCAGACAATCCACCCTACCCCAAATCCCATTATTTCAGCCAGAGAGAGAGAGAGAAGCCACCCCAGGTCTCAGCTGTACAAACAGCCTTGAAAATGCCGAGAACCTTCTTCCCTTCCCCACCCAGGATACCAGCATAGGCCTCAGTTTTGGGAAAAGTACAAGGAAACCCTCCCTGGTCTGGGCTCGTGCTCTGTGGCTGGCAGGAGGAGAATTTTTTTTTTTTTAGAGACAGAGTCTCACTTTATCACCCTCAATAGAGTGCTGTGGCGTCACAGCTCACAGCAACCTCCAACTCCTGGACTTAGGTGATTCTCCTGCCTCAGCCTCCTGAGTAGCTGGGACTACAGGCGCCCGCCACACCTGGCTATTTTTTGTTGCAGTTTGATCAGGGCCGGGCTCAAACCTGCCACCCTCAGTATAAGGGGCCAGTGCCCTACCC
Organism: Loris lydekkerianus; assembly: GCA_963574355.1. Lineage (NCBI taxonomy): Eukaryota > Metazoa > Chordata > Mammalia > Primates > Lorisidae > Loris > Loris lydekkerianus. The sequence goes on along the minus strand of CAUYPK010043127.1, from coordinate 122,746 downwards.
ACTGAGCCACAGGCGCCGCCCTAGGAGAAGGATGTTTATGAAAGGAGCTGAGAGCACCATGGAGGGCCTGGCCCAGTGTAGCTGATAAGGAAGAATGAGGAGGTCATCACCAGAACAGCAGAGTCAGGTAGTCGCTGCCAGAGCAGAGAGGAGGCACAAATAGGATCCTTCCTTGTTCTCTGCCCTCAGAGAAATTTAGTTCAAAGGCTTTACTTAGAGACACTGGAAAAAAAATTACTTTCCCTCTTCCTGGAGTAGAGAAGGTACTTGTAGAACACAGAAGGTGGTGTCCAGGGTGAAGTGGGAGGGAGGTATGGTAGATTCTCAGCCTCAGTGGTTCTTGATTACAGAGGAGAAGAGTTCAGGAAGGCAGCAGGGAAGAGGGGTCCTTGAAGCTGGGTTTTGAGGAATGTATAGGAGCTTGTCAATTTCTGCCCTCCAGTAATGCAGGGGCAGGGCTGGACACAGATCTTCACTGCCCTGTGAGGCAGGGGCTGGACTGAGGCAACTGGGCCCCTAGCCTTATCTGCACTCACCCAGGGGCTCTTGAAGTGCCCCTAGGACACCAGGTCCCATGCTGGGTACTGAGGACCCAGCAAAACAGGTCGGTTCTGGGCCTGGTAGCTCAGTGGAATCAAAGGGTGCACAGGTGTGGACAAGATGATAAAGCAAGTGGGTGAAGATCTCTCCAGCCTCATAAGGAACGACAGGCCCCAGCCAGGGCTGGGCTTGGAGGATAACACATGAGGCTACTGTGGGGACCAGCATGGGAGGGGTTAACTCAGGCCCCTGCGCAGTGGGTGTCTGGAGGGGGGGCTCTCCTCACCTCCCTCCCTTCCCATGGCAGGGTTGGGGCCTATGTTTACAGAAGCCAAGGAGAGGCTGCTTGGACAAAGCACGCAGCTGGGCGGCCCCTGAGAGGGCCCAGCATGGGGATGGTGGGGGATGTCACCCTCTGCTCCACCCCTTCCTGGCTCTGCAGGCTAGGAGGCCTCGCTCCTGCTCCAGGCCTCAGGTTCCTTCCCTGAAAAGGAGGACTGCAACTGCACATACCCTCAGATTGCCCAGGGGCTGGAGCAGGTGATCCTGGAACCCTGTGTGGCTAAGGAAGACTTGGGGACCTGAAGGGGGCTCTTATGGCACCCTCCCAGTCCCATCAGCTCCAAGCTTTTTTCTGAGCCTGGCTCATCCTAAGACTTCAGTGTCTGGACCTCAGTTTCCACACCTGGCTGCTGCCCAGACCTGCCCTCAGCCTGGTCCTCTAGCCACAGTCATGGGACACTTCCTTAGGGGGAAGGGGGCTCTGTCCAGTGTCTACCTTGGCACAGATTTGGGGGATGGCTTGGCTGGTACACTGTTAGTGTTCAAAATATGTGCATGATAAACCAGCAGCCCTGCCTTGGCAGGTTCAGGGTGTCTGTTTGCTGCTGAGTTTTGGGGGTATTGCCACATGGCAGAAACTGTGTGCAGAAAAACCGAGGCCTCTGGTGGCAGCAGAGGAGGGGCCAGGACTTGACCCTTAAATCTGAGGCCCAGAGAAGGATTCCATCCACCCTCTGCCTCGACCTGGGATCTGACCTTTTGCCCAAACAGAGAGGCTGGTCTGCTGTGTGTATGTGTATGTGTGGGGGGTCCAGGTAGCAGATACCCTCTCAGTGCACCCCAGGTGTCCAGGAGGGAAGCTGTACTGTCAGCTTTGGGCCAGGCCCTGAGACCTCCCCAAGGGACCCCACAGACTCACAGCTGTGCCTCCCTGATTGAGCCCCTATAGCAGAGTGTCTGCTGCCCCTGAGACATTTCTGAAGCCCTCCCAGCTCAGAAGCTTTGGAAACCTCCAGCCATGGGAAACCTACTGCTGCTCCAACACACCAGTGGCCAAAAGGGCCTCTCCCCATTTCTTGTGAACTCTCAATAGGGCAGGGGGGACCTTACCTCGCTTCTGCATGAAGCTGAATAGGTCGTCCAGGAATTCTTTCCTTTTGGGGTCCCCATCAAGTTCGTAGAGCTGTGGGGACAGAAAAGGGACAGGCTAATTGGTACCAGAGCTCAGGCATGGGAATTATGTCCCCCTATCCACTGAATGGGAGGCCAGGAGAAGGAGGCTGCTAGCAGGGAAAGGAACAGGAGTTCTGGGGTCCAGACCCCACCAAGTGCAGCCCTTCACTGGAATCCAAACTTCACAGAACAGATTCCTTTATTACTATGTAAAAGAATTTGTTCTGGCTCAGTGCCTATGGCTCAAGCGGCTAAGGCGCCAGCCACATATACCCAGGCTGGTGGGTTCGAATCCAGCCCGGGTCTGCCAAACAACAATGACGCTCCGACAAAAAAAAAAATAGCCGGGCATTGTGGTGGGTGCCTGTAGTCCCAGGTACTTGGGAGGCAGAGGCAGGAGACTGGCTTGAGCCCAGGAGTTGGAGGTTGCTGTGAGCTGTGATGCCACAGCACTCTACCGAGGGCAATAACTTGAGGCACTGTCTCAAAAAAAAAAAAAGGAATTTGTTCTGTAAAATTTGGATTCAGTGGAAGGGCTGCACTCAAGGATCCATAGGCCTTATGGGGCCCCAAGAAAGCATGTTCCTGGGGAATGTCCCCAGAGACCCAAGACAGAAAGGTATGTACAGAGGCCTCCTCGGCCAGCCCAACAAAGTACCACAAACTGGGTGGCTCAAAACAATAGCCAGCTGTCCTTCCACAGTCCTGAAGGCGGGAAGTCCAAAATCCAAGGGTCTGCTAAGCTGTACTCCTTTTCTCAGGGTTCCAGGGAGGGTCCTCCTGCCTCCTCTCTCAGCTCTGGGGGCACTAAACATCCATGGCTTATAGTTACATTGAACCAGCCTCTTGACTGTCTCCACATGCTGGCTCCTCTGTGTCTCTGTCTCTCTAAGGACACCAGCCTACATGATTAAAGGCTACCTTGTCCCGTTTCAATCCTGAATTCACTACAGCCATGCATCATTTAATGACAGGACTGTGTTGTGAGGAATATATCATAAGGCAATTTTGTTGTGGGGACATCACAAAGTGTGCTCACAGAGCCTGGGACAGCAGGATACATGCTGCATTCCCATACTCAACACTGTGGACAACCAAAACATGAAGGTTCTGTTTATAGACATATTTATGTCTATATATACATCTAAACAGGCCAGGCATAGTGGCTCATGCCTGTAATCATAGCACTCTGGGAGGCCAAGGCGGATGGATCGCCTGAGCTCATGAGTTCGAGACCAGCCTGAGCAAGAGAGAGACCTGCGTCTCTAAAAATAGCTGAGCAGTGTGGCAGGTGCTCTGTACTCCAGAGGCTGAGGCAAGAGGATTACTTGAGCCCAGGAGTTTGAGGTTGCTGTGAGCTATGACGCCATAGTGCTTTATTGAGGGAGACAAAATGAACTCTTTATCTCAATAAAAACCAAAAAGAACCCCCAAAAAACAAATAAAAACACATCTAAACATGCAGCACATCCTTAAGCAAAATGTTAGTATAGCACATGGCTATACATGTATTAAGTACCCCATTTCCAGATAAGCTCCCCACTGCATGAGTACCAGGATCAACATGTCTCTTCTAGGGGCTATACTTCACCTCCTCACAGCAGTATCCACCTGAGCTCATGCAGCAAATAATTGCCACAATGGCTCCCAGAGCTGTCCTGAGAGTCTTACACAAGCCCATTTGCTCCCAAGAAATGGCCCCATTTGGCAGATGAGAAAACTGAGGCACAGTGGCAGGTGTTGAGACCAGAGCCTGACACCAGGGGGGACTCTTGGCCCAGGAGTCCATCTGGGCTCTGGGCCTGTGGTTCCCACCAACTCCCACCAGGACTTGGACCTGGGGGGTCTTAGTCTCTGCTTCCTGGGGTAATGATCAGGAGGAATGAGTCCTTAATTCCCCAGGATGACATTAACAGAAGGCCTCTTTTTTTTTTGTTTTGGCTGGGGTCGGTTTTGAACCCACCACCTCTGGTATATTGGGCAGGTGCCCTACTCACTGAGCCACAGGTGCCACCAGAAGGCCTCTTTCTAGGCATCCTGTGGCGTGCCCAGCTCACAGGTTTGGGTGAATGGGCGGAGGCATGCAGCGTGGGGGCTGCCTGCACAGATAATTAGCCAGCAGTCAGGTAGGGGAGGGGGGAAAATTTGCTGAGGAGGGGCAGAAACAAATACCAGGCTTCCGAATTAAGCTCTGGGGAATGCACCAGCTAGACAGTGGAGGGCCTTGAAACCACCAATTAGGTTCAGCTGGGATGATCCAACATTAGGGCCAAAGAATATGACCAATGCCCAGCTCCTGCCACTAGGGACACCCCTGGGTGCTGGGGAGGTGGGTTGATGGCCCAGTCACCATTCAACCACCTGGCCCCTCTCCAGGCCTCAGTTTCCCTATCTATATAATGGAGACCAAGTGAGGGTTTCTGGAAAGGGGCCAGGGTAGCCTGGAGCCTGGACCTCTGCCTTGGGTGGTCGGGGTGGACAGACAACCAGCTGCCAGGGCTTTGTCCCTGCCCCACCCTGGCCAGCGCCAGACTGGCTGGCCTGCATTCCTGCACTGATTTATGGTGGCCAGGGAGGCCTGTTTCCCCTTTAGCTGCCTGAGGGGCGTGGGGCCTACAGGTAGACCTGGCTGGCTGGGCCCATGGGTTCAGGTGGGCACACACACACAGGCATGTGCGCACACATACACACAGTCACACACCAGGCCTTATCTGTCTGACCCCTGCCCCAGGTACCTGCATCTCCAGCCTCTCAAAGATTGTTTCCATCACCCGAGTCCATGGACTTATAAACTTGCCTGGGAGAAAAAAATTAAAAAAAAACTTGCCTGGGGTTTTATCTCTTTTGTTCCCAGTGTCTCAAATCTGGCTGAGCACACAGTAGTTGCTTAATAAATGCTTATTACATGAACCTTAATTTTCTTAGCTGCAAAGTGGGCAGCTAAGTAGGCTGGGCACAGTGATAAAGAAGGACTTGTGGGAGGGTTTCATCACTGGGGATGTCCTGGGTGAACATGTCCCCCCCCCCAGAAATTCACATCTACCCAGAATCTCAGAATGAGGTCTCATATGGGAAAAGGTTGAGATGAGGTCACACTGGAATAAGGTGGTCCTAAATTCAATGGTTAGTATCCTTATAAGAGAAGAAATGGATGCAGAGAGGAAAGAGGTAGAGGCTAGAGCAATGCAGCTACAAGCCAAGGATGCTTAGAGCCACCAGATCAGGGGGAGGCAGGAAGGACCTTGCCCTGAACCTCTGGAGAAAACGTGGCCCTCTCTACACCTTGATTTCAGACTTCTGGGCTCTGGAACCAGGAAGATAGATTCCTGTTGTTTTAAGGCTCTAGTTTATGGTCATTTGTTAATGGCAGCCCCAGGACACTAATATAGATGTCAAGAGAATCTCAGGCCCTTTCTGGACAAGGAAAACCTCTGAGATTTTGACCTGGGCAGGGTTGTCTGCCCTCCTTGAACACTTTTCCTAGGTCCAGACACCACAAGGACTTCACCACCACTCCTACCTCAGTTTCCCCATATTTCAAGAAAAAGGACTTGATAAAACACAGCAGCTTTACCCTGAGTACTCGGGACCATCACAAGCCCCAAATCTCAGGTGGAGAAACTGAGGCTCAGAGCAGGGAACAGCTGCTCCAGCAAAGGCATGAGTGGGGGGTAAGTCACCCCCCAACCCTGGGCCAAATGGTGGGCTGACAGGCCTACAGCAGGGCTGTCAGACCCCTGAGGGGCCAGGGCATTGATTTGAGGCCATAAAGAGAGACATGCAGCCCCCCCCCCACCTGCTGGTGGAACCAGCAGCTTTAATGGCCATTGCTGTGGGCAGTAAAGGCTGCCACAGCTTTATGGAGCTCTGGCTTCCAGTTCCGTTCCTCTGCGGGGTGCATTCCACCCTGGCCAGCTGGTTGAGGCCCTGGGGATGGAGAACAGGGGACAGTGTCAAGGTTTCTAGTGGCGGTATCCAGGCCCTCCTTGTGGACCAGTAGGCCCAGTCACCTGTCCTTGAAAGGCTCCAAGGTAGGATTGCTGGCCCACAAAACACCCCATCCCACACCCAGGCCTCACTCCTCACCTGAATTCTCCAGCCGAAGCCTGCCCCTCTCAAAGATGAAGCAGAAAGTCCTAAAACTGGCCACCTATACACCAGACTGGAGATTGAGCAAAATCTCTGGAAACCCCCTCCCAGGGGTCGGGGCCAAAAACGGTCACCCTGCTCTGCCCACTGCCTGATTTCCCTGGGGCCACACTATGATCAAGGGAAGCACCAGGAATGGACTGAGACCCCTCCCCAGGACATCCAAGCTCCCATTTGCTTAGTATTGATATTTATATATATATATTTTTTTCTTTTTTTTGAGACAAAGCCCCAAGCCTGTCACCTTGGGTAGAGTGCCTTGACATCACAGCTTACAGCAACCTCTAACTCCTGGGCTTAAGCAATTCTCTTGCCTCAGCCTCTCAAATAGCTGGGACTACAGGTGCCCACCACAACGCCCAGCTATTTTTTGGTTGTAGTTGTCACTGCTGTTTGGCAGGCCCGGGCTGGATTCAAACCCGCCACCTCTGATGTACGTGGCCAGCGCCTTAGCCGCTTGAGCTATAGGCACCGAACCATGCCTAGTATTGATACTGATGTAGTCGCTCTGGCCTCCTGGACATATTTTGTCCTCACGACACTTCTACCAATCACTGTCATCCCATCATCACTGATTTTCTGGCTTGCTGCCATCTTGTCATTGTCCCAGCTGTGTGGATTTATATACATATTTGTCTGGTTTCTTGCCTGTCTCTTCCAGAACACGTGGATTCTTTTCTTGTTCCCAGCGTCTATTATCAGGCTGAGCACACTGCAATGTTACATAAATCTCATTTCTCAGTGTAATGTGTCCTCTATAGTTGAGATGCACTAGCACATGGCTCAGTACTGGGGCAGTCCTGGGCGTCTGGCCCTGAGGGGTTCCCAACCCAGCAAGTCCACCTCCTGCCATGTGGGCTAGAGCTCCATGTCACATGAGATCACAGGAGGCACTCACTGAGGTGTTGGCCAACGGGTGAATGAATGAATGAAGCAATATCCTGGTCTCTTGAGGCCAATGCAAGGGTGTGAGAAGGTACTTGGAGGAGGCACCCCGGGTTCCCATGGGGGAGGGGTGGAAAGCCTGAGATAACCCCCATCAGGCCCTAGAAGGGCAAACAGGAAATACTTGTTTGTGGCAAAATTGCAATAAATTTCCTCCACCCCACCTCCCATAGAACCTGGGCTTAGGGGGGTTTTATTGCTCATGACTCCCAGTGCCACCTATGAGAGTAGGGAGGATGTTCAACTACAGGGTGTCGGGACCTCTCTGGACTGGGGAGGTCAGCCCAGGCTTGGGAACCCCCTCCCCAGTCCACCAGCTCTAAGAAGGGGAAGGGAAGGTCAAGAAGAGAGTCCCAAAGCTTGAGAAAAATCCAAAGGGATGGGCCCAATTTGGGGCCAGTTTGCCAAAAAAAAAGGGGGCTGCCAGAGGCCACTTTGTAGCCACCTCTTCCCTGAGTTGGGCTGGCCCTGGGGGCAGCTGGCAAGGGTCATATCCCCTGTACTTGATTTCCCAGCAATCCCTAGGCAGGCCCTACCTAGGCAGTCCTGTCTGCTCCCAGCAGCCACAGGAGGCCAGGGGTGGTGTCCAGCTCAAGGCTGAGGGGCCCAGGCTATAAAGAAACCACCCATCTGCAGGGCCCCCTGGGAGGACTTTGCCCCCAGCAACGGCCCCCTCCCGTCTCCCAGGTGGCTCCAAAGTCCACAGGGCCCCATCTCGGGGGTGAGGCCACAGGGCCAGGAGTGGGGGACCCCAGGAGTATGGAGGTCTGGTTTGGCCTCTGCCACCACAGCACCAAAATTGGGAAAAACCAAGAAATAACACAAGTGTCAATTCTTTGGCCTCTGAGAATGGCAACTTCAGATTTGGCAAAGAGCCATTAGATAGTGGGAAACTTTTAAAAGGTACATTTTGCACCATCCAATGTGGGTAGAATGGGAAACCAAAGAAAGAAGTGTGTTTTCCTCTAAGGCCAGACACAGGTTTGCAAATGCTCAGAAAAGGCAGGTGTGGGTCTGAGTCAGCAGCCACACCCTCTGGGCAGTGGCCAAAGCCACCCAAGTGCCCACATGCCCAGAGGGAGGGAAAGAGATGCACCAGGGACCATGCAGAGCATGTGGGGACTCTGGCCCCACTCAGGATGAGCAAACGGAGCAGAGAATCCTGACTGAGGTCAAGAAAGTCGCACCACTTGGGGCTCCATGGGTCCCAAGAGCGGGAGTCTTTTAATTTCATCTACTTAAATAAAAAAAAAATCTCTTAAAAATAGGCCGGGCACAGTGGTTCACGCCTATAATCCTAACACTCTAGGAGGCTGAGGCAGAAGTTTGAGATTAGTCTAAGCAAGATCAAGACTCTGTCTCTACTAAAATTTTTTTTTGAGACAGCCTGAGTCTCAAGCTGTTACCCTGGGTAGAGCGCTGTGTGGCATCACAGCTCACAACAACCTTGAACTCCTAGGTTTAAGCGAATCTCTTGCCTCCCAAGTAGCTGGGACCACAGGCGCCTGCCACAACACCCAGCTTTTTTTTGGTTGCGATTGTCATTGTTGTTAAGCAGGTCTGGATTTGAACCTGCTAGCTCTGGTGTATGTGGCTGTCGCCTTAGCTGCTTGAGCCACAGGTGCCAAGCCTCTGTCTCTACTAAAAACAGAAAAATTAGGCTGGGGCCAGGTGCAGTGGCTCATGCCTGTAATCCTAGTACTCTGGAAGGTTGGCGGGTAGATGGCTTGAACTCAGGAGTTAGAGACCAGTCTGAGCAAGAGCAAGACCCCATCTCTAAAAACTAGCTGGGTGTTGTGGCAGGCGCCTGTAGTGCCAGCTACTTGGGAGGCTGAGGCAAGAGGATTGCATGAACCCAGGAATTTAAGGTTGCTGTGAGCTATGACACATGGCACTCTAGCCTGGGCAACAGAGTGAAAATCTATCTTAAAAAGAGAACCAGGCAGGGCGCAGTGGCTCACGCCTATAATCCTAGCACTCTGGGAAGCTGAGGAGGGTGGATTGCTTGAGCTCACAAGTTTGAGACCAGCCTGAGTAAAAATGAGACCCCATCTCAAGTACTAAAATAGAAAAATTTTGGCAAGAGGATTGCTTGAGCCCAAGAGTTGGAGGTTGGGTGGCGCCTGTGGCTCAAATGAGTAGGGAGCCAGCCCCATATACCAGAGGTGCTAGGTTCAAACCCAGCCCCGGATAAAAAACCGCAAAAAAAAAAAAAAAAAAAAAAAAAAAAGAGTTGGAGGTTGCTAGTCTTAAACACCATGATCTAGTTTAAGAACTTTCCATCACAGGCTAGTCACGGTGGCTCACGCTGGTAATCTTAGCACCCTGGGAGGCAAAGGCAGGTGGATCGCCTGAGCTCACGGGTTGGAGACTAGCCTAAGCAAGAGTGAGACACCATCTCTAAAAATAGCCAGGCATTGCAACTACTCAGGAGGCTGAGGCAAGAGAATCGCTTGAGCCCTAGAATTTGAGGTTGCTGTGAGCTATGATGCCATGGTACTCTACCAAGGGTGACAAAGTAAGACTCTGTCTCAAAAAAAAAAAAAGGCGGTGCCTGTGGCTCAAAGGAGTAGGGTGTCCACCCCATATGCCGGAGGTGGCGGGTTCAAACCCAGCCCCAGCCAAAAACTGCAAAAAAAAAAAAAAAAAAAAAAAAAGGAACATTCCATCACCCCAAAAGAAGACTTCATTTCCATTAGCAGTCATTCCCCATCCTCTGGTGACCATGAATACACTTCCCATCTCTATGGATCTGCCTGTTCTAGACATTTCACAACAATAGAATCTCACACCGTATGTCTTCCTGTGTCTGCCTTCTCTCAATTGGTGTGAGGTCCTCAAGGTCCGTCCACCTAAGCCTGTGTATCAGAGCCTCATTCCTTTTCATGGCTGAGTTATATTCCAGTAATTGGGTAAACTTCATTGTTATCTGCCCATTCATTCATTTGTGGATAGACACTTGGGCTGTTTCTACCTTTTAGCTGTTCTGAATTATGCTGCTATGAACGTGCATATATAAGCTCATCTACTTTTGTATCCTTTGGGTTTTAGACAAGAAATAACTAATTGCAACTCCAATGTTTAACCAAAGTTAAACCAAACTGGCTAGTTTTTGTCCCTTGAGCCACCCATAAAACACTCAAACATGTTTACCAGGATGGTAAATCAGATGACACTTCCTTCTTGCACTCACTATTCCAGAGGTGAAGGGTCTGGAGAGCTTTGAAATTAAGATTAAGATCGGGCCAGGCCTCTCCCTTGCTCAGGGGCCAACTGTGGTTCCCTCAAGAGAAGATCCAACTTCCTGCCCTGTCTTTCAGGCTCAAGCCTGCTGGCCCTCCATTATGTCTCTAGTTTCTGTCCTTCCACTCACTCTGCTCAAGCCACCCACTTTGTTCTACCTCAGGGCCTTTGTACCTGCTGCCCCCTACCTGGAGTCCCCTTTCCCTCACTTCAGCTTCTAACTTTGGGGCTGGTTCTTTTCCATCCTTCCCTTCTGCCTCCCACCCAGATGAAAGCCCTATGAAGACAGAATCAGGGTCTGTGTGTGTCCAGCACAGAGGCCAGTATCCAGCAGACACCCACTAAGGAAGGAGGAAAAGAAGAGAAGAAGCCATAGCTCTCCTTCTCTCCAACGTCAGGGCCTCCTTCTCGGGCCCTTTCTGATGCCCCATTCCCAGTAGTCCCCTATCCCCCATGGCCTCCCAGACCCCTGGCCCCTTCCCCCTCTGTCACATGATAAACCAGGGTTATCAGGCACTGCTGAGGCACTGTGGGTGGCAGCAGAGATGACTCAGCAGCTAGTAGATGTTGCTGGGGTCACCAGGTGGGCAGGGTCCCTGGGGGCCAGCAGGAACCTCCCCATTCACAGAAACGCCCACATTGCCCCAGGAGGGTTGGGGTGGGGCCCAGCATGGCCTTCCCACATCCTTGGTGCCCACTCTGCACTTGGGGAGGGTGTGGATCTGTGTCAGTCTGGTGACCAGATTTGCAGAGGGCCAACAACCCGGCTGCACAGTTGGAAAGGACACTACCAGGGTGGGCACTCTGTGTGTCCAAGCCTCTGGCTGAGTCCTGTCCACTCTCCACAGAGACCCAAAGCCAGGAACAGATGGAAGGAAGGAAGGTGGCTGGTCTCTCCTTGCCTGCACTCCAGACTCAGTTTGCCCATCTTGGGGTGGGGTGAGTGCAATAAGACACAGAAGCTGGTGCCACACTCCACAGCAACTCTGGCCCTAGAGTAGACCTGGTTGGGACACTGGGGAATTTCAAGTTTGAGGGTTTTTTTCACACTGTGGAAACTCCCAGGACTCAACAGAGAGGAGATGGGAGCCACACGGGGCTGCATCAGTCCTCAGGGGTTTTGCCAGGACAATCCATTTTGCAGCCATTATTGAGTACTTCTTATATGCAGAGGCCTACGCTGGACATTAGACAGGTAGTGTTTCCCCAGAAAGATCAGACTCTCCCATGCCTAGAGTCCCAGGCACAGGTGGGACAAGGAAACTGAATGAAGGTGCAAGAAGAGCTCAGCCAGGGCTAGTAGACAGCAGAGAAACAAGACATGGAGGGAGCAAAGGGTCCTGCCTGGTCGGGCAGTGCAGGATGAGCAGGGTAGGACCACATCCAGTAGGGGCTTCACCAATACCAGTTCTGTGGCTGCAGGCCCTTCCTAGCCCTCTCTGAGCTCTGCCACGATCCTTCCCCAGGAGCACCTGACCAGCTGGGGCCCCCCCGGGGCCACATGTCCTTTCGATTCCTGTCAGCACCACAGGGCCTCCGTGGATGCAGATGCTGTGGCAGCTCTGCCAAGCTCAAGGGAAATTGGGGAAGTGATTCTAGGCAGGGCAAAAACATCTGTCCATTTGACAACCCCCTCTACCCCTGACAAGCCCTGTGTCCCCTCTCTGGAAATACACAGTGCCCCACCCACGAGGTAGAAGATATTAATAAAAAGCTCAAGAAACGACCACAAAGTATCAACACCTGAAGCTGAAGTTTCAAGGTGCTTCTTCTCTCTCTGGATTTCCGGATCACAAGATCCCAGGGGAGTATGCTGATGCCCAACCCCTTTTTTATCACTTAGGGCCTTTCGTGTGGTTAGAGGCTGCCTTAGAACCTCAGTTTCCTCATCTGTGAAGTAGGCAGGAGTTGAGGGATAGATGACAGAACTGACCCAGTCAGCTACCAGACCATGTCACAGCTAGGGAAACTGAGGCCTACAGCAGGGCCCAGGGCTGAGGATGCACCTGGGATGGGATGGGTCAACAGACAATTCTAGGACGATGGAATGAGAAGGGAGGTGGTTGCTCCATGTGAGCATGAAATAACATGCAAATCAGGGAGCCTCTGACCAACAAGGAGCACCCCACCCAGGTGGCAGCTCTGAGCAGCCCCTCCATCCTCGAAGATGCCTATTTCCCAGATGCAGAAACAGAGGCACTAAGAGAAGATGGGAGAGCAGGGAGAGGAACTGGGATAGAGCCCTTGGGCCCCCTGAATTATGACCCCTGCCATATGGCCCCTCTCTATACCACATGGGAGCCTAGAAGGGGTTGGGGAAAGGACACAGAGGGACATACTCAGCCACACTCCATCCCAAATTACCTGGCATTCGGGAGACACTGAGCAAATGCATTAAAGCATCAGAGGACCAGAATCTTCTTTGTTCCACACTGCCCCAAGTCGTTCTGTATGGGGTCCAGGTCCCGTAGACCCACCTGCACAACCCAAATAGGACGTATCCTCATGCCCCCTAACCCTAGTCCTAACCCCGGCCTTGCCTCCCTGAACCTTGGTCACCCCCCTGAGAAATGGAGCTCGGCACTGCTACAGAGTCCGAGTGCTCTGCCTTGTCCTGGCCCATGGTAATTAAAAATCTGCCCTGGGGTTTCCTCTGGAAGGAAGCAGCTCATTTCCCTACAGAGAGCCCCAGACAGTCCTCCAAACACCAGGAGGGTCTTCCCTGATAGGCAAGGCCATTCAGGAAGATCCATCTGGCTAGAGAGGGAGGCTGGCTGTCCCTCTAAGCCCACATTCTCAGCCAGGTGGCAGTAGTAGGGAGCAGGCAGCCAAGGCGCCTTGATGCCCTCACCATGGCTAGGTCAACAGGGTCCCCATGGACAGACAACAGGGTTACTTTAAACCCAAGCCTGAAGATAGCAGTAGGAAGAAAAAGGGCCAACTCTGCCTTTGCCCAGTTGTCAAAGAGGAAGGGGCCCTGGTGGGCTTGGGGCCTGGGATCCCCACAAGGTCTGCGAGCACCAAGGTCTGCGAGCACCAACGTCACAGGGAAATGCAGAGGGAGGATGAAGCACCAGCTGGGGCCACCCTAGGCATACAGCAGGTGCCAGTTGCATTCCCCATCCCTTCTCTACAGAAGCCAAAGCTGGAGGGAGCTACTTGGACAATGATAATTAACAACAATGTAAATAAAAAGACAATAACCAGGGCGGCATCTGTGGCTCAGTGAGTAGGGCGCCAGCCCCATATACCGAGGGTGGTGGGTTCAAACCCGGCCCCGGCCAAACTGCAACAAAAAATATCTGGGCGTTGTGGCGGGCGCCTGTGGTCCTAGCTACTGGGGAGGCTGAGGCAAAAGAATCGCCTAAGCCCAGGAGCTGGAGGTTGCTGTGAGCTGTGATGGCACAGCACTCTAGCAAGGGCAATAAAGTGAGACTCTGTCTCTACAAAAAAAAAAAAAGACAATAACCAGCACTTGCTCAAACACTGTCCCTGTGTTATAGGTGGGGAAACTAAGGCCTGGAGGGAGGCATCCACCCTGGCTTTCAACCCCCTGTGGCATTAAGGAAATAAATAGCCCCAGAGGTGACTTCAAGCCTAGGCTCTAAGAAACAGCTTCAGACGTGACAAGAGCAGGGCATGTGGGGCAGAAGGGCATTTGGGCTGGCTGGGCACAGGGCAGTGTGCCAGGAGCAGCAGGGCCACCAGGTTGGGAGAGGGGCCATCAGGAGGAACTGTAAGGCTTGCAGGAATCCAGAAAGAGGAAGAGAAAAGCCAGACAGAAAGATACAGTCAGGGCCAGGCCTCCATGGGGACCATGGCCCAGCCTGCATCTCCGGGAAGAATTTATGGGGCTGGCCATAAAAGGGAGATAAAGCAAGACAATATAGAAGTAGGAGGCAGGGGCCCTCGGGGCTGGGGGACAGGAGTCCTGAAGACTTCCTCTGAAGCAAGGAGCTTAGTGCCCCTAAGCAGAGTAGGGGGCTCCAGGGACAACTTAACAGCAGGACAGAGATATCACAGCTGCACACAGGGCCCTTGGACACACCCTTCTAGAAGGAGACACCAGGAACACCCATGTGAAATGCTGGGCATGCATGGGGCACACAGGTCTGCCTGGACGCAGACACAGACACACCCTTGGTAGTAACAGCTGAAACAGGCCCGCCCTCTACCATCTCCTGGACTCCAGTGCCACAAGGGTCGGCACTTCTGCCCACTCTGTTCACACATCTGTCCCCAGTACCCAGAGAGGGGCTGGCACAGAGTAGGTGTCCCTTAAACGGATGCTGACCAGGCTTATACACGTGTAGATGGGGGGGCCCTAAGTCCACCCGACAGCACCAGGGCAAGATGGTCAGGTCTGCAGCCAGCTAGGGTCAGGGCCTCAACATCAAAGCCAGTCCAATTCAGTACATGGTTCCCTAAGGTTCAGTGGGAGTGCACAGCTCTCTTGGAGTTTCATTGAGTTTCTTGTGGCTATAGTGACAAAATGGCACAAAACTGGGTGGCCTCAAAGAAGAGATTTCTTCTCTCACAGTCCTAGAGATCAAGGTGTCAGCTGGGCCATGTCCCCTCTGAAGGTTCCAGAGGAGGGTCCTTCCTGCCTCGCCCAGGTCCTGGGGGCTCCAGGCATCCTCGGCTTGTGGCCACGTCACTCTGGCCTCTGCCTCTGTCTCAGCACAGTCATCTCCTCTGTGCATCTGCATCTAACTTCCCCCACCTCATGAGGACTCCTGTCACTGCTCCACCATGACTTTATTATTCACATTAACTAATAATGACATCTGCAAAGACCCTTCTGCCAACTTAGGTCATATTTTAAGGTTCAGGGTGGACATGAGTTTAGAGGGCCTTCTTGTCCATCATCTGTGAGGACAGAAGGATAGACATCCACTAGCCAGGGGCTGAGGGAGCTCACTGGAGGGGCTGCCTGCTTGTGCTCTCTGCCCACTCACTTAGTCTGTACAACCTGGGCCTATCCCTGAGCAACGGGGCAAGGCCGTGTCCAGGCACCAGGGTCTTCAATGGCCAGATTAGTTACCATTTAACCCCATGACCCCCCGATTGTCCTCTAGCCGTGCACAGCCGGCAGAGCGGAGAAGAGGCGGTCTGCACCCCGCCCCCCACATGCCCACCCACCAGGCCAGTACCCCAGAGGCTCCCTGAGCCAGCACAGACCCTGACTGCACTTGAGTGGGGGGGATATCTCAGCACCAATGTGGTTGCTGTACCACAGCACCAGGCCTGGGGGACAGCCCTCCTAGTCAAGTGTCCCCGAGAGGGCTGCCGTGAGCCAACTGCTGGGTCCTATCATCCTGCCCTAGTCAGGGCCAAGAGCCAGGGGTTTAAAGAGTCCTGGAAACTGGTCCTTTCTGGTCTTGCCTCTGAATGGGAAATTGAGACAGAGTGGGTAGAACCCTGCCAGCAGCACCTCCAGATTAGAGAGGGGGTCCACCAGTGGCCCTGTCCAGACCCTGTGGTTACTGGGGCCATGTCAGCAAGGCCGGCTACAGATCTGTGCCATACCGATGTAAGTCACCAATCATGACAACACCACTTTCCAAGAAGTGAATAGCAGAGGCAGAGACATGTGAGACTTGGTCTCAAGCAACACACATATGTCTAGACACTGGGACATACTAACATGTCTATGCAGAACCCCTTTATCCCTATAGTGTGCCACATCACATGGTAGCCAAAGACCTGTACACCCACAGCAGACACGCTGGAACACCCTATGAGACCACAGGATATGACAGATACATACAAAAGATGCCCCCCGAGGGGTCCTTAGGACCCCAGAACATGCACATGGGCCACACACTTCCACATGTGTAGCCCACCAGGAATCAGTACATGCCTGGTGTGCAGAAGCACAGAATGGCCTCAAAATGCTTGCCCTGTAGTCCCAGCTACTTGGGAGGCTGAAGCAAGGGAATCACTTAAGCCCAAGAGTTTGAGGTTGCAGTGAGCTGTGACACCTTGGCACTCAACCAAGGGGGATAAAGTGAGACTCTGTCTCAAAAAAAAACAGAGATACTTGCTCTAGATAAAGACTCCGACTCACGCAGGGTCTCAGTGAGCCCATCCCCAACGTCCAGGCCCCCAGTGCACATTTGTGTGCCACATCAGCTTGCCTGCACCCACTCCCAAGCCAGGCACTGCATCTGGCAGATTCCCTCTGGCCGCTGGGCACTGCTCCCTGGAACTGCCGCGTGTGTTATTAGAAAGCGTGGGGTGGGGTGGGGCTCTTGGCAGCAGACACCAGGGTGGGGAGCAGGGGGTGGACATGAGACCAGGCCACAGTGGCGGTGACCCCGCGGCGATGACCTGGCGGCAGGGTGGTGGCACAGAGGCCAGATAAGGCTCTTCCGGCTGAGTCAGCACTGTTTTCAGGGCTGGCACGGGCCAAGGCAGGGTGCCAAGGACTGGCAGGCAGGCATCCTCCCTGCACCCGCCAAGGCCCAGCTGGCCCTGTGCCAGCAGCCACAGCAGCTTTGATGAGGCAGGTGTTGGGGCTGTAAGGGTTAGACTCCAAAGGGGCTTTCCAACAGCCCTCCCCTGCCCCAATCACGTGCAGCCAGGGGCTCCCAGAACCCCAGGAGGAAGCCAGCACTGGAGCTGCCCCTAGAGACCTGGCTGGCTCCTGGCCCTCTCAATAAACATACTCTGTCTCAAACACACAGGACTCCACTGCACTTAGAACCTGGGCCTGACCTCCAGGTCTCAGCCTAGGGTGTATATGCCCTCTGTCTAGAGCAGTGGTTCTCAACCTTCCTAATGCCGCAACCCTTTAATACAGTTCCTGTGGGTTGTGACCCACAGGTTAAGAACCACTGGTCTACAGCATGCTCTTCCACTGGAAAATTTCTACTTGGGTGGCACCTGTGGCTCAGTGAGCAGGGCGCCAGCCCCATATACTGAGGTTGATGGGTTCAAATCGGCCACGGCCAAACTGCAACAAGAAAATAGCTGGGTGTTGTGGTGGGCTCCTGTAGTCCCAACTACATGGGAGGCTGAGGCAAGAGAATCACCTAAGCCCAAGAGCTGGAGGTTGCTGTGAGCTGTGAGCTGTGACACCACAGCACTCTACCGAGGGTGTCAAAGTGAGACTCTGTCTCTTAAAAAAAAATAAGAAGAAAATTTCTACCTTGTCCTTCTCCCCTGGCCCTGGAGACCCAGCTGCAGCACTGGCTTTCCCTACTCCTGCCTGAACCTTGGACTCCTCCATTCTCTCCCCAAAACAGGCTCTAGAAGGGTCCTCCCAGCCTCTTTCTCCCTCCTCAGCTCCAGACCCTGCCAAGGCCCAACTTTGATTTGCCCTAATGTTCTGCCCACTCCTCCCCCCTCCCAGCCACACTGTTCCAAGAAGCAGGTTCTGCCCTTTTCTGGCTACCAGACAAACTCTTACACAAACTGCAACGCCCCCTCCTCTGAGCAGCATTTCCCTCAATCCCCTTTAGTCCCGTCCTCACTTCTCAGGGTTAGGAGTACCTGTGTCCAGGGCTGGCTCCCACCAGCCTGGGGGTTTCCTAGTAAGGATGAGGAAAATGTCTGCCACCTCCTCCTGGCAAGTCCAGTTCCCCACACCACAGCCCCAAGTAACCCTCATGAGCCCAAAGATGTTCACTGTGGTATTTTTCATAATAGAGAAATAAAATATCAATGTGATTGTGTCTATAGTAGATAAAAAGAATGAGGCAACTCAGAACATCCCAACAACAATCTGAACAAACCCAAGAAAAACAGCATATCAAACTCAGCATTAAGTGGAACCTTCTAGCCCCCACCACCAGAAGATCATATCTTTGGTACCCTGTAGCCCACATTCCTGGGTATGCATGGGTAGGGACAGACCAGGAGAATCCAACTAGTCAGGCTTTGAGGTCATGGCAAATGCTCCCTTTTTCCTTCTCTACAAGAAAGTTGTCAAGTGTTACTCCTGGAACCAAAAGTGGATTTTTAAAATATATCTACATGGGCTGGATATGGTGGCTAATGCCTATAACCCTAGCCCTCTGGGAGGCTGAGGCAGGAGGATCGCTTGAGCTCAGGAGTTCAAGATCAGTCTGAGCAAGAGCAAAATCCCATCTCTACTAAAAATAGCAAAATTAGCCAGGCATTGGGGCAGGTGCCTGTAGTTCCAGCTCCTCAGTAGGCTGAGCTGGGAGGGTTCAAACTTGAATCCTGAAGTTTGAGGTTGTTATGAGCTAGGGTAATGCCACTGCACCCTAGACTGGGCAACAGAGTAAGACTCTATCTCAAAAAAAAAAAAAAAAAAAAAAAAAATCAGTGTGTATTTCCCATAATTAAAGAAATCTAAATGAAATCCAGGCAAAGTGGCTCACACCTGTAATCCCAGCACTTTGGGAAGCTGAGGCAGGAGGAATGCCTAGGAGTTTGAGTGTACAGTGAGCTACGTCTGTGCCACTGCACTCCAACCTGGGCAACAGAGCAGGACCCTGTCTCAACAACAAAAAAAGTATTGATATGTACTTCCCATAATTAAATAAACATAATTAAGCTAAAAAGGCTAAAACAGACAAAAGTAGACCCCAGCCTCTTGCTGAGATGGCCTGCAGCTTCACCTCTAAAAGTTGCCAGGGGCATCATATGTGAGGGCAGAATGGGTACCCAGTGGTCGCTGAGGACTGCCTCCAGGTGGTGGCCATCCTTGCCCCCAAGTCTAGGCACCAGGTCCTGAGTCGGTGGACCTATGTAGGGTGGCCTATAGGTACTAAAGATATGATCTTTTG
The DNA here is from genome assembly GCA_963574355.1 of Loris lydekkerianus. Classification (NCBI taxonomy): domain Eukaryota; kingdom Metazoa; phylum Chordata; class Mammalia; order Primates; family Lorisidae; genus Loris; species Loris lydekkerianus. The sequence continues at coordinate 103,655 of CAUYPK010043127.1, read as the reverse complement.
GTGGTGGGGGCTGGAAGGTTCCACCTAATGCTGAGTTTGATGTGCTGTTTTTCTTAGGTTTGTTCAGATGTCACAATGTAAGGGTGACATCCCTTTTAGACAAAGGAAACTAAGGCTTGAAGTGGCTACTGGGTTTCCCCAAAACCTTGTAGCCAGGGGCTCCCTGAGCCATATACCCTCCTTCGGGAATCACTCTGGAGGGTGCAATTCTGGGTTCAAATCCAGCTCTGACACTTCCCCCATTTGACCATGGCCAAGTGACTTGATCCTTTGTGCCTCGATTTCCCCCTCTGCACAACAGAGACAACAGCAGTTCCATCTGCAATTAAGTGAGGAGACAGGAGACCACACATACAAAACACTCAGTTTCTCCTTCCTGTGCATAAACGGCCATGTTTAAACATCAGCTAGTACTGCCATTTTCACATTTCTTTCTTTCTTTTCTTTTTTTTTAGATTCTCACTTTGCTGCCCTTGGTAGAGTGCTGCGGCATCACCATAGCTCATAGCAAACTCAAACTCTTGGGTTCCAGCGTTCTTCTTGCCTCAGCCTCCCAAGTAGCTGGGACTACGGGCACCCACCACTATTCCCAGCTATTTTGTTTTAAGAGATGGGGTCTCACTCTTGCTCAGGCTGTTCTCAAATTCCTGAGCTTAAGCAATCCATCTGTCTCTGCCTCCCAGAGAGCTAGAATTACAGATGTGAGCCACCATGCCCAGCCCATTTTCTACATTTCTGAGCTCATCTGTCTGCTAAGTGATGAGTAGACTGGGAAGCAGGGGGTGAAAATTCCAACATGTAAAGCAAATTAAAACAGTCTGTTGCGGTGGCTCATGTCTATAAATCTAGCACTCTGGAAGGCGTAGGTGGAAGGATGGCTTGAGCTCATGAGTTTGAGGCCAGCCTGAGCCAAGATCAAGACCCTATCTCTACTAAAAATAAAAAATACGAGCCAGGTATGGTGGCAGGCACCTGTAGTCTCAGTTACTCAGGTGACTGAGGCAAGAGTATTGCTTGATCCCAAGAGATTGAGGTTGCTATGAGGTATGATGACACCAAGACACCCTACCCAGGGTGACAGAGTAGGACTCTGTTTAAAAAAAAAAAGAAAATTAAAAGTACAGTGAAAACCCCCACCATCCCCACAGGAAGGCAAGAATCAGAAAATTGATAGAGACAAGTATTGGTGAGGATACAGAGGACCTCTTACAGGGCTGGTGGGAATGCAAAATGGGATAGCTGCTGCTCAAAACAGACCAGCAGCCCCTCTAATGGGTCAACACAGTAATTCCATTCCTAGATTCACTACTGAAAGTAATGAAAACCTACATCCTCATAAAAACTTATACAGCACTACAAAACCAAAAGGTGAAAACAGGCTCAGCACCTATAGCTCAGTGGCTAGGGTGCCGGCCACATACACCGGGCTGGCGGGTTCAATCTCAGCCCAGGCCTGCCAAACAACAATAACAACTACAACAACAACAAAAAATAGCCAGTGTTGCGGCAGGCACCTATAGAGTTTGAGGTTGCTGTGAGCTGTGACTCCACCACACTCTACTGAAGCCAGCATAGTTAGACTGTCAAAAAAAAAAAAAGAAATGTATTTAAAATGTATTCAGTTCAGGAGCGGTGCCTGTGGCTCAAAGGAGTAGGGCGCTGGCCCCATATGCCAGAGGTGGAAGGTTCAAACGCAGCCCCAGCCAAAAACTGGAAAAAAAAAAAAAATGTATTCAGTTCAGGCCCACCCAGGGACACCAAAAACAAACAAACAAAAAATAAATAAATAAATAAATAAATAAAAATAAATAAATAAAATGCACTCAACACAACTTGAGTTATGGAGACTAAAGATTCAAATCCTTAAGTGGTTCAAGAGCTCTAATTAAAAGTCTTGGGTGGCGCCTGTGGCTCAGTGAAGTAGGGCGCCGGCCCCATATACCGAGGGTGGTGGGTTCAAACCCAGCCCTGGCCGAACCGCAACCAAAAATAGCCGGGCGTTGTGGCGGTCGCCTGTAGTCCCCGCTGCTTGGGAGGCTGAGGCAGGAGAATCACTGAAGCCCAAGAGCTGGAGGTTGCTGTGAGTCCTGTGACATCATGGTACTCCACCCAGGGTGGTAAAGTGAGACTCTGTCTCTACAAAAAAAAAAAAAGTCAAAAAAAAAAATTTTATAAAAGTCTTTGTGTTTAAAATCTCACCATAGGGGGCAGTGTCTGTGGTTCAGTGGGTAGGGTGCCAGTCCCATATACCGAGGGTGGCAGGATCAAACCCAGCCCAGGCCAAACTGCAACAAAAAATAGCCAGGCTTTGTGGCGAGGGCCTGTAGTCCCAGGTACGTGGGAGGCTGAGGTAAAAGAATTACTTAAGCCCAAGAGCTGGAGGTTACTGAGAACTGTGATGCCACAGCAGTCTACCGAGGACAATAAAGTTAGACTCTGTCTCTATAAAAAAATTAAAAAATAATAATAATAATTAAAAAAAAAAAAGTCCCCATCAGCCAGGTGCAATGGCTCATGCCCGTAATTCTAGCACTCTGGGAGGCCAAGGCAGGTGGACTGCTTGAGATCGGGCGTTCAAGAACAGCCTCAGCAATAGCAAGACCTCGTTTCTACTAAAAGTAGAAAAAACTGAAGCAAGAAGTTTGCTTGTACCCAAGAACTTGATGTTGCTATGAGCTATAATGCCATAGCACTCTAGTTGAGGCTCCAGAGATTCAGAAAAGAAAAAAAAAATCCCACCATAACCACATTCCAGAGCCCAGGCACAGCTGTGTGGGGAGCAGGACGGCACACCCAGGAGGCTAGGTCTCCACCACATCCCCTCATGCACCCTGACCCCTGGCTGGCCTCCATTAGTGTGGTCCCCAGGGCCCCAGGCTGCAGCGAGATTCCAGGTTTAAAGAAAAGGGCCTGTCACTCCTGGCCTCCCCAGCCTGGCTGTCCCCCAGACCTGCAGCTGTCCCGAATCAGTAGGCGGAAGTGAGCCCCAGGCCCTGCCAAGATCAGAGAGGAAGATACAGAGACGGTGCCAAGTGGGCTGCCGGCTGGCTAGGGCCGCCACGTGCCAGGAAGGGGGTGGGGCAGGTGCCAGAGTCAACACAGCCACGGCTGGGGAGGGGCCCAAACATCTGCCGGCTGGCTGGGCCCAGGCCACTTTTGACACTGGCCGCACAGGTGTCTGGCCAGCTGGGCAGGGAGACGGCACTGAACCTGCTGCCAATGACCCAGAACTGCAGAGACGGCCCCCCTCCTATCTGCGCACATGCTCCCTCGACAATCATCCCCTGGGGAAGTCCAATCCCACTTCCTACAAGCCCCAGCCTCACAGTGGCATCTGGCCCCAAACATAAGTAAAGCCTAGCCCAATCTCAGGGCCTTTGCATGGGTTGGTTCCTCTGCAGGGTTCACTGTACATCCCATAGGTGTGCCTGGCTCCTTCTTGCCACACAAGGCTGGACCCAAATACCGTGTCCTGAGCATCCTGACCTGTGTCTGCAGCTAAAGCTGCCAGATGCCTTCTCAGCCCCTGTGGGGCCACCCTACTGTCATCCGTGGCTTGTTTACTGAATTCAACCCCAAAATGCCAGCACCTGAGGAGACCTGAGTGGAGGCACCAGAGGAGACTGACTTCAGGACACTGCCTCAGCCTCAGTTTCCCCATCTCAGCTCTCTGCTGCTGAAAAGCCCTGGGATAGCCCCAGCCTCTGCAGTACCTATGACTGACTCTGACCCAGGCATCCACTCCCCAGCCAAGCTGAACAGCAGCTCCCACAGTCAGCCTTTGTTCCTGCCACATGGAGAGCTTTGGGGTCAGGGCACCTGACCCCTTGTCCCTGCCTGGTCTGGCCTAGCCACCCAAAAACTTCCCCATCAGCACTGGGTCTCAGAGGCTGGGGCCACCTGGGCCAAGTGTGTGAGGATGGCATCTTATCAACCTCTGACCCCACCAGGCCTGACCTCCCTCTGAGTGGCCCTAACCCTACAGGGTTGAGGTATCTGTTCGGCATCATCCCCTCCCCCTAAGCTTAGAGCTCCTGGAGAGTTGGATCCAGCGCAGACAGCAAATATTGGGTGAATAAACATATGATTAAATATAATTCAGCCTTGAACGGTGCCACCTGTATTACTTTAAACCCAGAAAATATCACAAACTCCACACTCAGAGACCCTGCCTCCAATGCGGAACTTTAGTTACCTCATCAGCAAAATGAGAACAGCAGCAGCTCAGCCTGCCGAGGGGCCCTTTCTACAGGGGAAAGGAAAACTGAGGCACAGAGTAGGGTAGAACCAAGTCACCCGCTGAACTTCCCCAAGCATAGGCTTAGGCCAAGATCCACATACAAAGATGCAGTGCGAGTCCAGAGCTGTCCCTTGGGGCCATGCATGGGGAGCCCAATCATGCCCAAAGGAAGGTAACATCTGCCACACTGGGACCCAGAGCCCCACTCAGCCTCAGCAAGTTTCCTGAAGCACCAGGGCCATGCCCACATGCAGCACCAGCCCACTGCCCTCACTGTTACCTTGTTGCAGCCCCAGGCTTATGTCCTACGCTCCAGGCCTCCAATTTCCAGGTATTTGCCAATTTTCAGTCAACCCAAATTTAAGTCTCTTCAGGGCTATGGGGTTAGGGCACCCTTTCCCACAGGCACCTGGTGAATGCTCAGGGCAGGGAGCCCCACACAGAAGCCAGGCCTCTGGCATTCCCAGAAGCATCTGGAAGCCAGTCCTGGAGGTCCAGGTCCCAGAGGGGGCCACCCTAGAGCAGGTGTGTGCCATTAGCCATGGCCCACCTCCCTGGGGCCACCCTGAGCTGAGGCTAGAGCCCTGGGCTGGAGGCAAGTTCCTACCGGCCAAGCCTGGAAGGAGGCTAGGGCAGGGCCCAGCTGGCCAGAGCTGGAATGCGAACCCATCGGCAGCCCAGCCTCCATCTGGTTCCCATCTGCCCAGCCCAGCAGCACAACTAAACTTCAAAGGATCCCCGCCTGGCCACTTCCTCTGGCCTGGCCGCCTGCAGGGAAGGGCCAGGATGGCCCCTGCTTCCTCCTTGCCCCTCTCAGAGCCCAGGGTCCCCAAGACTCCCTTGCTGGCCCTGGCATCTCTTAAGTCCTGTTTCCTCTGTCCACCCTGCAACCATGTTGGAGCCACCCAAAGTGTCCCCTTGGCTGCCACCTTTGGTCAGCAACTCTCCACAATTCTCCATAGACTGGACTCCATGGGACCAACAGGCCACAGTGACGTAGCACCATGGTCCTCAGCCCCTGTCACAAGGCTCCACTGACAACCTACACCAAGCTCAATCCAGCTGCCTGAGCTTTGATGGAGCTATTCCCTCCCTAGGTCCACTTCCCTTTCTTTGCCTGTCACCTGTGCTGTGTCCTGCAGGTATGGGTGCCAGGGAGCTACCCGAACATCTCCATCCCTGCTGGCTTCCTTCCCCAGGAATCCCAGCACCAGCTCCAGCCTGGCACTTAATAGCACTTGGGATACACACTCAACTGGAGAACTCCAGGCAGCTGCCCCCATGCCACACAGCTCTCACCTGTTTGAACTGTTCCTCATAGGTCCAGTCCGCATGGTCGGGTGGCTGTAGCTGGGGGGCCACATGGGTGGCCCCCCCAGAGTGGGCAGAACCAGACCCCTGCCTCTCCTGACTCCCCAGAGCCCTGGGAAGGCCATCACCACGGAAGACCTGAGGTGGCTGAGCCTTTCGGGGAAACAAGGCAGCAGAGCCTAGTCTGGCAGGGCCCGGAGGCCCCAGGCCCTCATCATCCTCTTCTTCCTCATAATCCTCCTCCTCTTCCTCCTCTTCTTCTTCCTCTGCCAGGTCTTCTTCAAGCTCCTCTTCCTCTTCCCATTTTGGCTTCCTGGGGTAGGCAGAGGGCAGGAGTAAGGGGAGAAGGCACCAGTTCCCAGGGCAAGGTCCTCTCCCTGTCCCAGCCTCTCTGACAAGAGAGAGCCAGCTCCCCACAGGCTCAGGCTGCAGAGTGTCTTTGTGCACAGCTGTGTAGGGTGCTGCTGATGTCTATTTTGTCCACAATTAGCACAGAACGCCATGAACTGACCCTTTGGCTTGAACCCCAGGCCCTATCTGCTTCTCATCCCCTGGCTCCATCCCTTAGCTACATAGACCTCTGTGAAATGTGAACATCATTGTGCCAGGCAGGACCCTGTCTCACGGTCTTTGCTTAGGCTGCTCCCTTTGCCAAGCATGCTATTCCCTTCTGCAGGGAGAACTTCCCTCACCTCTGCTTAAGTCACCTGCATAAACCCTCCCCCTTCCATTGCCACAATACCCCTACTAGGTTTCCTTGCTAGCCCTTTGCACAGCTTGACACCACCTGCTTCTCTGCTTGTTAAACATCTTCTCAGAAAGCAGATTCCCTGAGGCAAGGCCTTTGGGGATTAAGGATCCCAGTGAGACACACTCTCTGTGTAGTCCCCACACGGGCTTCTGGTTTTACCAGCCCTGGACATAGAACCTGCCATAGCCATGTGTGGCTAATTTTTCCTTTTTTTTTTCTTTTAGAGACAGAGTCTCACTTTATAACCCTTGGTAGAGTGCTGTGGCATCACACAGCTCACAACAATCTCCAACTCCTGGTGCTATGGCGTCACACAGCTCACAACAATCTCTAACTCCTGGGCTTAGGTGATTCTCTTGCCTCAGCCTCCCCAGTAGCTGGGACTACAGGCACCCGCCACAACGCCCAGCTATTTTTTGTTGCAGTTTGGCCAGGGCCAGGTTCAAACCCACCACCCTCGGTATATGGGGCTGGCACCCTACTCACTGAGTCACAAGCGCCGCCCAGCTAATTTTTTTTTAATTAACTAAAGTTAAAGTTTAAAATCCAGATCTGAGGTCAGGTGCAATGGCTCAAGTCTGTAACCCTAGCACTCAGGAAGGTGGAAGCGAGAGGATTGTTTGACCTCAGGAGTCAAGAGTAAGCAAGAGTGAGACCCCATCAAAAAATACTTGGGCATGGTGGTAGGTGCCTGTAGTCCCAACTACTTGGGAGGCTGAGGCAAGAGGATTGCTCAAGCCGAGGAATTAGTGGTTGCTATGCTATGATGCCAAAGGACTCTATCTTGGGGCAACAGAATGAGACTGTCTCAAAAAAAATAAATAAATAAAATAAAATAAAATCTAGATCTGAGGCCACACTTCAAATGCTCAGCAGCCACATGTGACTAGAGGCTCCATTATGGAATGGTAATGATAGAAAACATTTCCATCATCATCTGGAAAAGTCCTAATCCTGGCACTGCTCCTTATACCAGCTCCCAGAGAACAAAGTTTTGTCTCTCCTTCTAGACTGAGTCCCAGAGCCTAGAACTTCCTGGCAGTGCTCCATCAGCACACACCTATTTGACAGATTAGTAGAGTGACGCTCAGAGCCCCAAGACACCCCTGCTCCCCAGACCTCAACTCACAGGTCCTCATCAGAGCCCAGGTCTTCGAAGTGCCCATCTCCTGGCCCTTCCCTGCCTCGGCTAGGCAGGGTAGGTGAGCCTGGTACTCCCTCTCGGGCAGCGTCCTCATGCTCCAAGCCTGTGGGCCCATCCTCTGAGCCACCAGGGCTGGGTGAATGTCCAAGGCCTGCAGCTGCTGCCCTCATAGCTGCCAATGCAGCCATCTGGGCCCGCTGCATTCGTGCATTCTCGGGCTCTCTGTCCACATCCACAGCAGCCCGAGGTCGGGCTACAGGTCCAGCAGAGGTGTCAACAGGTGGCTGCTGCCGGGATTCCAGCTCCTGGCGTGCCCGCTGCTGCCGCTGCAAGAGCGTCTCCATCACAGCCTGTAGCTTCATGGCCCTGCGGGCCGGACCTCCACCACCCTGGCCACTACGGGTGGGAGGTGGGGGCGGCCCCTGCGGGGAGGGGGCCCGGCCGCACTGCAGCGTGGGGGCCGCGGGAGAGCCGGGACAGTGCAGGGTGGCAAGGGTGGTAGTGTAGGGCAGGGCCACTGGTCTCAGGCTGAAGGCTGAGGGGGCATGCCTCCTCACATGAGGCAGCGGGGGGCAGTGGCTGACGTCCTGCTCATTCAGGTGTTTGTGGAAACCTGGGGGTAGCAAGAGAGACAGTCAGACCTACCTGGGTCCCTTGGTGAAGTCCTCTGGGAAAACCTCTCATGCCCACTCCCATTAGGATGCAAACCTGGGTGCCTGCCTGGAGGCAGAAGAGCTGGCTCTCCCCATCTGCCTCCCTCTGTGAGCCCTCTGGCAGAACTGGGTTGTAGGATCACCCCTCACTATATTCCCAAAAGTGTCAAGGTCCCCACCGGTCTTGGCCACACTGTTGCCAACTGGTCCTGCCCAGGGGAGTTCTTGGGTTATTGCTTCATAAACAGGATAGGGGGGAACCGGCATTGCTGGGCCCCGATTGGCCAGCCAGCTCTAGCCTCCAGAGTCCAAGTCGGTTCTAGGTTCTGGTTCTGAGTTCCAGGTGCTGCTTGAGCCCAAGTTGTAGCAATCCAACTCCAAAAAGGCTCCAAACACCCTCTGATCTCAGAATAACAGAGAAAAAGGCTGACCTAGAGTGAATACTTGTTGCATACAGGCCCTACCCTCCCTACTCATGAAAGTCATACCAACTGTAGCACCCAAGCCTCAACCTCTCTGGACCTCAGTTTCTCCATGGAAACAGCACCTACCTCACTGCACCCAAGTAGGGATGAAGCAAATTTGTGATCATAAAGGTGGGCACATGGCAGGCACCACACAGGTGTCAGTAAAGGAGGCACTAAGATAATCCCTGTTTTATAGACAAGGGAAAGTGAGGCTCAAAGATCCCTTGCTCAGACACACGGGGCTGGGACTGGAGTCCAGGTTTGGGTGACACTCCCACGCTGCCCCCATACTCTCAGTAGGAAGACAGGGGTCTGGAGTTTCCCAGTCCTTTGGGATTCCAAGTAGGCCAAATGTCTCACCCTAGCCTGGATTCCACTGACCCACTAACTCACTGCCAGCCCTAAAAGTCAGGCTCCTCCAGACAACTTCCCTAGCCTGGGTCCTGCCCCAGCCCCTACCTCAGTCCCAGTCGCACCCCCACTGGTCTAGGTGGCCAATAAAACAGATGAGGCAGAAACCAGCAGGTCTGAGGTGACACCCCAAAGTACATCCTAGGGGCAGTGGGGTGGCAAGCTCCAAGGCAAGAGGGTCCAGAAGGCTGCCCCTAACTCCTAACCTGGGAAATGTGCCATTAAGGCCAGAATGTCTTCTGGGGAGGAGGAAGGGGCCAGGGTGCAGTCATCAGGTGGGGCAGAGGATCTTAGGAGCCTCCTGGCATTCCAGACCTTCTGTGAGCTGCCAAGAGAGGCCTTACCACACTCTGAGGAATACTACAGTACAGACTCCCTCCATCAGCCTCCCAGTCACCAGAGGGGCCACAGGAGGGGGCCCAGGAGCTACCCTCTTCCCTAACACCCTTCACCCGGACCTCTGGTGTTCCAGCTTGTTGGATAGAAGGACAGTGGGTAGGGAGACAGGTAGGTGGTCCCAGTGAGGAAGGCAGGGAGGACTGCACATCTGTGGGGAGGAAGCAAAGGTCCCAGGCACAAAGACTTCAGAGACCATGGTGCTGGGGAATGACCAGCACAGCCTGGTCCTCCAGAGGCAGCAAAAACAGCACCCTGCCCCCCACTCCAGCTGGCAGTCACCCCCCTCCCACCCAAGAAGTGCTGAGGGGACATTTCTGGCTCAGTGTCTGGTCTGGTACACTGCCCCTCCCCCACATTTGACAACTTCAAGACAAGCCCCCCCCCACGGAAATGCTCCAAGCAACGCCCCCCATTCTTTGGGGGGGGCAGAAGGAAGAGGCCAGAGGAAGCCACTCCTCCCACCTCCCCTCCCAGGCCGGCTGGGTTTAATGACCCTTCCGGGTCGCCTGGTGGGGGGAGGGGAGCACAACAGGCCTGCACGTTGGGGCCGGCAGAGGGGGCAGGTGGGAACCCCAGACCCACCCTAGTCCAGCCTGGGCCCCCCCCCATAGCCGCCAGCCATTAACTCTAAGCTGGCAACGCCCACCCCCTCAGACCCCTCCTCGCAAAAGCCCTTTGTCCTCGGCCTCCACCCCCACTTTATGACAGCCCCATGGGAGAGGCGTTCCTCTCCCAGGACCAGGGGTGCTGGGTGGTCGTTGGAACCTGGCTGGGGAGGGGGGTAGGGAGGGATCTGGGCCACACCTTCCTTCCCCCATGCCGGGAGGGGCGTGGGGGGGAAGAGGTCACTGGCTCAGGCCGGGGCCTTGCAAAACACGGTTATTTAAAGAGTTGTGCAAGGCTGGGGCCCGCGGGTGGCGAAAGGGGCCCCTCACTCCACGAGGGAAGAGGAGGGGGAGGGGTGAAATCTGGGGAGGGGGCGAAGATAGTCGGGGGGGGGCGGAGGAAATGAGAAAAGAAAAACTCAAGAAAGAGAAGAAACAAGACTACAAAAACCCTGGTCCAGATTTCAAAAGCTTCTTGGAAAGAGGCCGATTTGCATAGAAGGGCAACCCCTCTGGCCCGAGCGACTAAAAAGGGAAGAAAACTGAAGGGCCGCCGCCTGGGGTTGGCTGCGGAACGTTGGAGTTGACAAACGCGCGCTCCTCACGCTTCCTGCGCCCGCTTTTGTGTCTGGGGGGCTCTAAGACTGAGAGGCTTTTCCCTGGGGTCCCCGCCGGGGAGACGCGACCAAACCCACCCCCGGGCCCCAGGGATGCGGTGTCTCCTCCAGAGGCCCCTTTCTGCGCCGGAGGCGACACTTTATAAATAAACCGACCATGCTGGGGAGGGTCGCCGGGAACTGCCCTCCCCTCCGGGCTTCCGAATAAACACTCGATTTCGGAGAGAAAAATAAAGTAAAATAAAATTCCGGGGTACAGCCCCCCGCGCGCGCACAGAGCCCATTTCCTTCCGCTGGGGAGGGGGGAGCGCGCACTCGCGACCCCCGATGGTTCCCGCGCGCCCCTGTGCAATTTGGTAGGAGATGAGGTCTCCAAACCCGAGAGCGCAGAGAAAACCCTCCAAGTCCCGACCCGCTGGGGTCGCCTTCCCAGCCCCGGATCCCTACCAACATCTCTGCCTAACTTTGAGGACCTCCTCTGCTTGGCTTCCAGGGCGGAGTGCGCCCACCCCGGGACCGGAACTCGCGCCGTGGAAGGCCAGTGAGGCCCCCGGCCTTACCGCGCGCGGCGGCCCGGGGGGGCACAAAGCTCCACGCCTGGCGTTGGCCCGGCCCGGCCCCGCCTGGCCTCCCCGGCCGCCGATGCGCGCCGCTGCTCCGGCTGCCCAACCCGCCGGGGCTGTGCCGCGCGCCGACTCACCGAGTCGCTAGTCGCGTCCGCGTCTACACCCCCATCCGCCCCTATTGGCAAGAGTCTCCCCGCGCGCGCCGGCCCCCCGCCCCACCCCTCCCCCCACTGGCGCTCACCGCCCCGCAGACAAATCACCGGGTGACAAATCGCTCTCAGATGCAAATACCTCGCCAGTGATTCAGCGCCGCGGTCCGGGACGCGGGAGGGGTCTCGCGAGGCCCCCTCCCTTTTTCCTGGACGCCCCCCTGTGCCCCAGGCTCGGCCAGACGTCCAACGACTAGCCAGGGGGAGCTGGGGGGCAGGGGGAGTGGACGGAAAATTTCAGGTTGCGGCCCCTTTAAATGATAATAAATAATGAAAGAGAAGGGGAACAGCGAAGCTGACGCCCCGCCTCCTGCTTAGGGAGGATGGGCAATGTGTGAGTCGCGGCCGGGAACGAAGAGGACGCCGAGGACGCGGACTGGGCAGGTAGCGCCTGAGGGGGGGGGGGGAAGAGATTGGTCCTCCGCTCCGAGGAGTTAAGGGGGGTGACCTGCGCGGGGTCTGGGATTTCCACCCCCTCCGTCTGACCTAGTTCCTACGATGGGCCTACTGGGCTCGGAAATTCACCTCTGCCCCTTAGATTGAGCCACTGGGAGGGACTGACTTCACTCATAGAGCCTCGGTTTCCACTTCTGTGAAATGGGATTGAAGACCCAGGGGCGAACTGAGCTCCGGGGAGAATTTATAGTGGGCGGGGTCAGAGGGAGGGAACCAGGGTCCCGCCAGGGGGCGCGGGCGGGTGGAGAAGGGTCTCCGGGAGGGTAAGGAGGAGGGGCGCAGGTGGGGGAGGACTTGCTGGGCCCGGAGAGAACGCCCCTTACCGCGAACTGTCACCGCCTCTCGGCAGTTTGACGGCCCACCGTTTAGCAGGCTAGCCAAGATTACCCTCTTGACAATCATAATTTAATATTATTTCCACGTTCGGAGCATTCACTTGCCTAAGCATTGCTCAGTGCATTGTCTCTAAGTAGCAGAGACACTTCTTGTCTCCAGTTTCTTTTCTTTCTTTCTTTTTTTTTTTTTCTTCCAGTTTTTGGCCGGTGCCGGGTTTGAATCCACTACCTCTGGTATATAGGGCCGGCGCCCACTCCTTGAGCCACAGGCGCCGCCCTTGTCTCCAGTTTCTTGTCCTCATTTCGCAGAGTAGGAAACTGAAGCTGAGAGCCGGGAAGGCGGGGCGGGGGTAATGGGCTCAACTGGGAGCTGTGTTCTCTAGAGGCCACCCCAGGGAACTAATCGCAGAACTCTGACTCCAGCCCTAATAGCGAAATAGCCAAATGGCCAATACAGGGCAGGGCGCGCAAGGACCACCCAGAGAGGCGCTCGCTCTCGAGGGTCCCTACCTGCAGGCTACAGTCCCTGGTCTTGAGTGTTGGGGGGTCGTGGACAGCCCCTCCGCCTCTCCTAAGACACACAGCATTGCCACTTCTTATAGGCCCTACTCTCACATCGCAACTTCTTCCCCCAAATTTCAGGCTCACTCAGAGCGTCCCAAGTCTTGTCCAGAGGGGTGGGCACAGGACAGCTTCCCCCGACCTCACCACCCTGCCAGGGCCACATGTAGCCTAATAGCAGCAGGTGGCTGGGAAACCACCCTTAGGCTATTGAACACCCACCCCAGCTGTCCCCCCCTTCCTGAGGGAAGGGTAGGCACCATTCTTGGGCTCAGGTCTCCGAGGTACGCCCCTTCCTAACAAAGATGGAGCACTTGGGGGCAAACAGATCAAAAATGACTCCCTGCCCCACCTAGGAGGCAGGAGCATTGGATGGGCCTCTCTGGGCCTCAGTTTCTTCCTTTCCAAAATATGCCAGTATTAACTCATCCCATATACAGTAGTTGTTAGGATTATACTTCCCTTTGTTGAAAGGGATGGGGGCAGGGAGGGGGCATAATTACCCTGAAAGGCCAGAAGAGTAGTGCCCCAACTCTGTTTCCCAAGGGAAAAGCCCTGGTCTCAGGACCTGGGGCCCCAGGAGGGTGAGGGGATGCAGGAGTGCAGCTGCCTGTTGTGAGGGGGATCCTATTTTTAGCCCAGAGAGGGAGCTGGTAATTCATATACAGACTTGCTGGCACCACCACACCCCAGGATGACCAGATGCCCAAGCAAGCAGGTGGGCAGCAGTGTGAAACCAAGTCAGTGTAGATCCTTCCCTCTGTCTGTTTCTCAAGCTGTGAAATGGGTACAGCAAACCCAGTCCTGTGAGGTTTCCTGGCCAGAACATTTCATGTGGAGTCTAGGTGGGTTTGGGATGCTTCCTGCACCCAACCCACCCCCACTTCTACAAAAAGAAACAGCCTAATCTTCACCTAACCCCAGCTAGTCACTCTCCACCTAGAAGAATGGAGGTACAAGGCATCCTCTTAAAAATTCACTCAGGTCCACCCTCCCAGCTCTTCAAATTAGAAAACCCAAACTGCCCACCTTCCAGTATCCCTCCTGAAATACCAATCCCACCTTCCTGCACCCAACCCACCCCCACTTCTACAAAAAGAAACAGCCTATGCTTCACCTAACCCCAGCTAGTCACTCTCCACCTGGAAGAATGGAGGTACAAGGCATCCTCTTAAAAATTCAGTCAGGTCCACCCTTCCAGCTCTTCAAATTAGAAAACCCAAACTGCCCACCTTCCAGTATCCCTCCTGAAATACCAATCCCACCTTGTGACCTTTCCCCAGACTGCCCAAGGCCAGATCTTCCTCTGGAGGGTTCTGGCCCTGACCTCCCAGTGCTGGGCATAACCCTGATCCCATCACTCTCATTGCTCTTGACTGAAGCAGTCTCTAGTGTGAAGCAGCTTCATCTGCTTAATCCGCTCTGCCTGGATCACAGGTGGATCCTCAATCCTGAGCACACAGTTACCCGATAAACGCTGGTTGAGTGAATTAATCTGTGTTTTCCCTCCTTATCTCCCACATCCCCCAGGGTTTGTGGTATATGTCTACACAGGGGCCTCAAAAAAAAAAAAAAAAACGAAAAGAAAGAAACTGAGGCAAGAGGATTATTTGAGCCAGAGCCAGAGCCAGAGTTGGAAATTGCTGTGAGCTATGACGCCAGGCACTCCCAGGACAATAGCTTGAGACTCTGTCTCATAAATAAATAAAGAAAAAGAAAGTGTGTGGGGGGGTGCTAGGCCCCACCCATAAGCCCAATCTGTTATTGCTGTTCACACCGACCGAAGTTGACTTGTCTCTCAGGCACAAGGCCCACCAAAAGGTAAAAGAAGGGAAAAAAACCCAGAATATATAGATGAAATCATCTTAAATTATATTCATCTTTACACTAAAGGGTTGTAAAATATTTTCAGTATTTTTCCATAGAAGAAGCCCTTGAAAACAAAGTACCTAAGATCCAGGAAATTCATAATATGGCTCTCTTTGTCTCATTTCACAGCTGGGACACTTTCAACACGGCGTCCAGGCTGGGGTCAATTGAACCACTTCCCCCAGGTGCTGGGGACACCCGGGGCACTCGTGAAACCTCCGCGGGATGCGCGCGCCACCTGCAGGGTACCTGAGGGACTGCGATAGGGGGGCGGGTAGCGCCGCCGGCCGCAAGGTGGCGAAGTCTCACCCGAAACGGAATTTCTGGGTTGGGCTTACGGAAACTGGCCTGCGGAGCCATTTTCCCCTTCATAGATGCTTTTTTCTTATTTATTTATTTATTTGTTTATTATTTATTTATTTATTTATTTATTTATTTATTCATTCGTTCATTTATTTATTTTTGAGACAGAGGCTATTTATTTATTTGTTTTTGAGACAGAGGCTTACTTTGGAGTCCTCGGTGGAGTACCATGGCGTCACAGGTCACAGCAACCTCAAACTCTTGGGCTCAAGGAATCCAGTTGCCTCAGCCTCCCGAGTAGCACAGGCACCCGCCACAACGCCCAGCTAATTTTAGAGACGGGGGTCTCGCTCTGGCTCAAGCTGGTCTCGAACCTGTGAGCTCAGTCAATCCACCCACCTCTGCCTCCCAAAGTGCTAGGCTTACAGGTTGCCTGTTAAGATACAAAACTCGCGGCTTGGCGCCTGTAGCTCAGGGGCTAGGGTGCAGGCCACATACACCAGGACTGGTGGGTTCAAACCTGGCCCAGGCCCTGCCTGCCAAACAACAAGGACTACAATTTAAAAAAATAGCCGGGCGTTGTGGCAGGTGCCTGTAGTCCAGGCTACATGGGAGGCTGAGGCAAGAGACTAACTTAAGCCCAAGAGTTTGAGGTTGCTGTGAGCTGTGATGCCACATCACTCTACCGAGGGCGACATAGTGAAACTGTCTCAAAAAAAGAAAAAAAGATACAAGACTCACAGTTAAATTTGAATTTCAGGTATACAACAAGTAATTTTTTTTCCTTAAGCACATCTCAGATATTACACAGGACATACTAAAACTGTATTCCTTATTGTTTATCTGCAATTCAAATAACTGTAAATCTTGTATTTTTATTTGCTAAATCTAGCAATACTTGTTCTTGGGGGTAAGGAAAATCAATCACCTAACAGTCCTACCCACAGATTCTCCAAAACAGCCAGACACTTGCCCCTGTCTTGCTTGTCTTTCCCCACCCAGGGTCAGGGTCTCAGGATCACATCTCTCCCTCCCTACCCAAACACCCCTCCTTATCCCCATTCCCCATTCTGCAGACCCCAAGGTCCCATCACCCCCTTCCAGGTTGGCTGCACTACCATATGCCCAGTGCTGGTAGCCCAAAAGATTAAAATAGTCATAGAGATTAAATAAATTGAAAATGCTTCCCCATCCTTAGACTATGCTTAAAGCCTCCCTTGGTTCCCGTAGTCCTCAGGGAAAGGACTGGAAGAATCCTGGGAGCTTGCAAAGTCCCCATCACCTTCTTGCCCACTTCCAACCCCATAGGCATCCTCAATATTCCTGAAATCCACTGGGCATATTGTGCCTCAAGGCCTTTGCATGGGCTGTACTCACTATCTGTCATGCTCTTTCCCGACCTCTGACTTCAGTTCCTATTTCCTGTACTCACACTCTTGGAATATCTTTCCCCCAAGATCAATCTCCCACATCAATGTTGTGGCCCCCAGCCACCAAGGCAGAGCCTGGCACAGAGAAAGGGCTCTGAAAACAATGGCTGAATAAGCTCAGACTAAATGAGGAGCACACTGTGAATCTACAGGTTTGAAATAATTTCTCTTCCTAAATGTCCTTTTCAACCCTTTAACCTTATTTTTTAACTTTTTGAGATAGTTACATAAAACATAATATGGAAGCCAGGCACAGTAGCTGCTGCCTGTGATCTCAGCACTCTGGGAGGCTGAGGTGGGAGGATTGCTTTAGATCAGGAGTTCAAGACCAGCTTGAGCATGAGTGAGATCCCATCTCTACTAAAAATAGAAAAAACTAGCCGGTCATTGTCCAAGCTCTAGTAGTCCCAGCTACTCAGGAGGCTGATGCAGGAGGATTGCTTAAGCCCAGAATTTTAAGGTTGCAATGAGCTATGATCGTGACACTGTATTCTATCCAGGGCAACAGAGTAAGATTCTGTCTCAGAAAAAAGCAAAAAACAGGTGAGGTGCGGTAGCTTATGCCTATAATCCCAGGATTCTGGGAGGCCGAGGTGGGTGGATTGTCTGAGTCTAGGAATTCAAGACAGCCTGAGCAAAGTAAGACCCTCATCTCTAAAAAACAGCTGGGTGTTGTGGTGGGAACCTGTAGTCCCAGCTACTTGGGAGGCTGAGGCAAGAGAATCATTTGAGCCCAAGAGTTTGAGGTTGCTGTGAGCTATGATGCTATGGCACTCTACCAAGTGTGACAAAATGAGTCTCAAAAACAAAAACAAAAACAAACATTCTTGGCACCCGTAGCCCAGTGAGTAGAGTGCTGACCACATACACCAGGACTGGCAGGTTCAAGCCCAGCCTGGGCCTGCTAAACAACAACTGCAACCAAAAAATAGTGGGGCATTGTGGTGGGCACCTATAGTCCCAGCTACTCAGGAAGCTGAGGCAAGAGAATCGCTTAAGTCCTAGAATTTGAGGTTGCTGTGAGCTGTGATGCCATGGCATTCTACCAAGGGCGAAATAGTGAGACTCTGTCTTAAAAAACAAACAAACAAACAAAAAAACCTTGGGTGGTGCCTATGGCTCAAGGAGTAGGGTGCTGACCCCATGTACCAGGGGTGGCAGGTTCGAGCCCGGCCCCGGCCAAAAACTGCAAACAAAACAAAACAAACAAACAAAAAAAACCACCAAACACCATAATGCAGAGAGAGCCAGTGTTTGCCTCAGAGGCTTCCTAATAATATTTTGCAAAACTGTAATAGAATATCACAATCAGGATGTTGACCCTGATGCAATCCACCAATCTTACTCAGATTTCCCCATTTCACGTGTTTGTGTGTGTGTGTGTGTGTGTGTGTGTGTGTATAGTTCTGTAAAATGTCATTGCCTAGTAGGCCTCTGCTTCCACCACCCCAGGTTGGTTGCATACCACAGTGGTTGCCCACCCACCTCTCCACATCGTCCCTAATTCCTTACAACCACTAATCTGTTCTCTATTTCCACAATGTGATCATCTCTAAAACATTATTGTAGATGCACTGGGTGTGGTAGGGTGTGCCTGTGGTCCCAGTCGACTTGGGAGGCTGAGGTAGGAAGATTGCTTGAGCCCAGTGAGCTATGATGACACCACTGCACTCCAGCCTGGATGATGGAGCTCAAAAAATGTTATAAATGCCAGGTGCAGCACTCATACCTGTAATCTTAGCTCTGTGGGAGGTGGAGAGTCTGGAGGATCCCTTGACCTCAGGAGTTCCAGACCAGCCTGAGCAAGAGCAAGACCCTATCTCTAAAAAATATCGAAAAGTTAGCCAGGTATTGTGGCAGGTGCCTATAGTCCCAGTTACTTGGGAGGCTGAGGCAAGAGGATCACTTGAGCCCAGTAGTTTGAGCTAGGCTGATGCAACAGCCTGAGGCAACAGAGTAGGACTCTACCTCAAAAAAAAAAAAAAAAAAAAAAAAAAGAGAGAAAAAGAAAAAGTATTATGTAGAGTCATACATTTTGTGACTGTGGGATTGGCTTTTCTGGCTCATTTGTGGTGATCTATCTTGGTGGTTCCTTGTCATCTTTTTCCTCCTCACTGTTGACTGGTATTCTGTGGTGTGAATGAACCTCAGTTTGTTTAACCAGTGACTTGTTGAAGGATATCTGGGTTGTTCCCTCCTCCAGGAGTTGGAGGTTGCTGTGAGCTGTGATGCCACCGCACTCTAGTGAGGGTGATAAAGTGAGACTGTCTCTAAAAAAAATAAATAAATAAAAATAAATCTGCTGTGAAGATCTGTATACAAGTTTGGTTTTTTTGTTTGTTTGTTTTGTTTTTTGTGGAGACAGCGTCGAGCTTTGTTGTCTAGCCTGGAGTACAGTGGCCAGATTCTAGCTCACTGCAACCTGGAGCTCCTAGGCTCAGGTTATCCTCAGGTGAATGCCACTTTGTCTGTCTGCCTATCTGCCCCCCCCCCTTTTTTTTTCCTTTGGTAGTGACAGGTTCTTACTATATTGCCCAGGTTAGTCATGAAATCCTGGGCTCAGGTGATCCTCCAACCTTAGCCTCCTGAGGCCAGGTCCCAAAGACCAGAACAAGCAAGCTTCAAGTCAATGTTACAGTCACCTGGTATTTTTGCCTCTTGGTCTCACGTTACTATCTTAGCAAATTTGAAGGCTTGGGTTTCTCAAAGAGATGGGCAGTTGTCCTTCAGGGTGGCTAAGCCTAATATCTGAGGGAGGAGGCTGCACTAATTCCTCCCCTCCTGGTAAGCACACACAACTCCACCCACCCTAAGAGGGGCTCTTCCTCCTCCCTCTTCAACCAGGGTGGGACTTGTGACAGCTCCAAATATCACAATGTGGCAGAATTGACCTTGTGGGACTTCTAAGTTCAACTGAGCCTTAAAAGTTTTTCAGCTGGGTGGTGCCTGTGGCTCAGTGGGTAAGGCACTGGCCCCATCTACCAAGGGTGGTGGGTTCAAACCCAATCCTGGCCAAACTAGAACAAAAGAATAGCTGAGTGTTGTGGTAGGTGCCTGTTGTCCCAGCTACTCGTGAGGCTGAGGCAAGAGAATCGCCTAAGCCCAAGGATTTGGAGGTTGCTGTGGAGGTTGCTTTGTTGCCCTGGGTGACGCCATGGCACTCTACCGAGGGTTAATAAGTGAGACTCTGTCTCAAAAAAAAAAAAAAAAAAAAAAAGTTTTTTCAGCTTCAACCTCCTTTTGGAAGCTTCTGCTTCAACCTCCTTTTGGAAGCTTCTGCCAGAAATGGCTGACTTTCCCAAGAGTGCCACCCTGGGAGGAAGCCCAAGCAGCCACATGAAGTGGCACTCAGCCCCCAGCCAGGGAAACAAAGCCTTCTCCGGCATTCAGGGTCTAGCCCCACCAATCATAGCCAATGCTACATGGGTCAGAAGAACCTCACAGCTGAGCCTAATCGTTCCACCAAATCTTGAGCAGTAGTAATCTGATGCTGGTCTATTAGGAGGCTCAAGCAGGAGTCCTCAGACTATGGTCCCGTGGGCTACATGCGGCTGTATGATTGTATTTGTTCCCGTTTCGTTTTTTTACTTCAAAATAAGATATGTGCAGTGTGCATAGGAATTTGTTCATAGTTGTTGTTTTTTTAACTATAGTCCCGCCCTCCAACGGTCTGAGGGACAGTGAACTGGCCCCATTTAAACAGTTTGAGGACCCCTGTGTGGTTGGTTGTGTAGTAAGCAATCAATCCTACTCCTATGGGCACTGTGCACTGTGGTCCCTATTTTTATTTTTGTTTGAGACAGAGCCTCAAGCTGTCACCTGGTTAGAGTGCTATGGCATCACAACTCACAGCAACCTCAAACTCCTGGGCTTAATTCTCTTGCCTCAGCCTACCAAGTAGCTGAGACTACAGGCACCCGCCACAACGCCTGGTCATTTTTAGGTTGTAGTTGTTGTTTGGCAGGCCTGGGCTGGATTCGAACCCATCAGCTCTGGTGTATGTGGCTGGTGCCTTAGCTGCTTGAGCTACAGGCGCCAAGCCTGTGGTCCTTATTTTTTATTTTTTTTCAGTTTTTGGCCAGCCCAGACTTGAATCCGCCTGCTCCCCCACCCCCTGCGCCGCCCCTGTATATGGGGTTGGGCACCCTACTCCTTGAGCCACCGGCGCCACGGCCATGTGATCCTTATTTTTATTTTTATTGTAGAGACAGAGTTTCACTTTACCGCCCTCGGTAGAGTCACACAGCTCACAGCAACCTCTGGTCCTTATTTATTTATTTATTTATTTATTTATTTATTTTTTGAGACAGAGCCTCAAGCTGTCTCCCTAGGTAGAGTGCCATGGCATCACAGCTCACAGCAACCTCCAACTCCTGGGCTCAAGCGATTCTCCTGCCTCTGCCTCCCAAGTAGCTGGGACTACAGGCGCCCACCACAATGCCCGGCTAGTTTTTGGTTGCAGGTGTCATTGTTGTTTGGCAGGCCTGGGCTGGATTCCAACCTGCCAGCTCACATGTATGTGGCTGGCACCTTAGCCGCTTGAGCCACAGGCACTGAGCCATGGTCCTTATTTTTAAGGACTTATTCACTTAATATTCCTAGCCAAGATTCTGGACACTTACCAGGTCGCAATAATAATACTTTGTTTCATCAGTTCTAAGATAAACATTGTTTTCACATTTTAATATTTCTGAAAGTGGGATGGATCTTACAAACTTACAGGCAAGCACAAGATTAGTGTGTGAAAACATCTTGACACTATCCAGAAAGCCCCTGTATTAACATGACTTTAATTTCAGGAAATACAGAAATAATTACAATAGTAACAAGCTAACATCACAGCAAACCCATACCAAATGTCACAAGAGGACAAGACTTTTTTTTTTTTTTTTTTTTTTGAGACAGAGTCTTACTTTGTTGCCCTGGGTAGAGTGCTCTGGCATCACAGCTCACAGCAACCTCCAGCTGTTGGGCTTAGGCTATTCTCTTGTCTCAGCCTCTGGAGTAGCTAGGATTACTGGTGCCCACCACAACACCCAGCTATTTTTTTGTTGTTGTTGTTGTTGCAGTTTGGCCGGGGCCAGGCTTGAACCTGCCACCCTTGGTATATGGGGCCGCCCAGGACAAGACATTTTCACTGATTATCTTGGACAACAAAGATATTAATGAGAGGCTGTTGCCCGCCTGTAGCACAATGTTATGGCCCCAGCTACATACACCTAGGCTGGCGGGTTCCAACTCGGCCCAGGCCAGCTAAAGAACAATGACAACTGCAACAAAAAATAGCCAGACTTTGTGGCAGGCACCTGTAGTCCCAGCTACTTGGGAGGCTTAGGCAAGAGAATCGCTTAAGCCCAAGAGTTTGAGGTTGATGTGAACTATCGTGCCACATAGTGAGACTCTATGTCTCAAAAAATAATAATAATAGGGCAGCGCCTGTGGCTCAAAGAAGTAGGGCGCCGGGCCCATATGCCAGAGGTGGCGGGTTCAAACCCAACCCTGACCAAAAACTTCAAAAAAAAAAAAGATATTGAGAAAAGAAGAGCTGTTGTTCAAGCAGCCTCACTCCAGAGAGGCCCACTGGACTTCTGAGCTTGGCTCAGAGAGGGGCAGTGTGTTCCTCCAGGATACACAGCCTGTGGACTGCTTCGTTTCTCCTGGGCTTCGGAGTCCTGGAGGTGGCGGGGTGGGCGGCCAGGCGGTGCAGCTCAGCGTGGGGAACAGCAGAGTCCGAGGGCCCTGGCCGGCGCGGGCGTAGAGGCGCGCAGGGGCAGACGCGGAGGAAGGCCTGTCTAAAGTGGGAACCCAGGAACGCGTAGAGCAGTGGATTCAGCGCGGAGTTACTGTACGACATGCAGTGCGCCCAAGTCTTGAGTGCGTAGGCTGCATAGCTGCGCGGGTGCCAGGCGCCGGCCGGGCCGAGCGCCTGCAGCACCAGGAATAGTTGGATGGGTCCCCAGCAGGCCGCGAAGAGCAGGACCACCGCTGCCACCAGTCGTGACACCTTGGCGCGTACAGCGCCTGCCCGCTCAGCCAGCAGCTGCCCCTGCGAAGCGCGGAAGGAGGTTATAGGAAGGTGCTGAGGCTCCGCTCGGCCAGCTCCCTCAGAGCTCCTCTCCTTGACCCCCTGGGCTGGACCTCGGTTATCAGATCCCCCCACCAACGCCTCCCGCCTCTGCACAGCTGCGTCTCCCAGTGGCACACCTGGAGGGTACTGTCTGCAGGCGCAGGGCGCACGGTGGCCCGACCTAGGTGGCGCAGCATGGCCCCGTAGCAGGCACAAGTGGCGAGCAGCGGGAGCAGGTAGAGCGCCAGCAGGTTGTAGAGCGCGAAGGCGCGCTCGTGGGCGCGGCTAGGGAAGGCCTCGCTGCAGTAAGTGCGTGGTCCTGGCGACAGGCGGTGCAGGACAAGCACCGGCGCAGACACTGCCGCAGAGCCTGCACCAAAGACTCGGATGAAGACCCTGCCCCAGGAGGATGAAGGGCGTGGAGGGCCAGGGCTTGGGCCTCAGCTCCTCAGGTGGCTCCCCGCCCTCCACCCCCAGTTCTCTGAGCCAACCAGCTAAATGCCTGGCGTTCCAGTCTGCAACCTCGGTGGCCTTTGCAGGAAAAGCTATTTGCCCATTTTTCAGATGTCGCACCGAGGCACGGGGAGGAGCAGAGGGTGGCGCTGGGATCAGCCTAGCGCAGGAGGACTTGGCCCCCTTACCCCTGCTCGGTCCATGCACTGTACTCACCAGCCCAGATGCTGAGGCTGACTGCCAGTGCCAGGCGAGGTGTGCGGCGGTGCAGGGCACGCAGCGGGAACACTGTCACATACCAGCGGTCCACGCTCATAGCTGTCAGAGTGGCACACGTGGCCTGCACTGAGACCTGGAAAAGTGCAGAACTGGGCGTGTGGCCAGCTGCCTGGGTTGGCCCCTGCCCTGTCTAGCCACACTGCAGGTCCCCCCATAAATTTGACCATTCAGGCACATACAAAATGAGTCCTAGGAGGGGTGTCCAGTGGCCACAGGTTGACAGGGCAGGAAGGATTGGGACCTGGGAGGGGAGCACAGGAGGGTGGAAGGAGTGAAGTCCTTGGGAACAGTTGATACCCTGAGTCTGAGGCAGGGAGAGGACAGAGCCATCCTGGGAGGAAAAGACTGAGCACGAAGCTGTAGGGTCTAGGTCACTTTCCCTGGGCCCACCTGTCACCCCATCCTTACCCATGACTCTGAGTCCCTGTCTGTATCCTTCCTCATTTCCCTGCACTTCCAGCTCCTCACTCTAGTCCAGGCTCCAGCCCTACCCACCCATCTGGGCCCCTCATGCTACATCCCCACAAGCCCCAGGCTCTCATCAGCCAGGCCCCACAGCCAGTCTTCACCACTCCCACCATCTGGCCATGCCCATGGTCCAGCCCTGTCCACTCCCAGATTCTGCCTGGTAGGGCCCCAGGTCCCCACCTCCACTCCAAGTCCCTCTCTCCCAGCCCATGTACCTGCTGAATGTAGTTGACAAACTTGCACATGAAGTCTCCCAGGACCCAGGTAGGCAGCGGGTACAACAGCGCCGTGAAAGGCACACAACACAGCAAGAAGGTCACATCTGTGACTGCTAGGTTGGCTGCAGAAGGAGTGCATGTGTGTTGGGCAAGGGGAGCTGTGGGTCAGGCTTCAGAACCACTCAGTGCTCTTGGCCCACCCCTGGGTCCCCACTGTTCCCAGTGACCAGCAAGATGGCTCCTGGAAGGCTCCCAGAGTGTATCTTCCACATCCTGGGGCAGAGAAGTTAACACACCCCCTAGTATATCCCAATACATCTCAAACAGCCCCACAGCACTGGATCCTGTTTGCCCCTGTCCAAGCTAGGAGAGCCTGAGAGAAACCTCAGCCCCTCTGGGCCTCCTTATCTGCAAACTGGAGACAGAGGTATGGGCTGGAAGGCCACCACCACAGAAGAGCCAATACTGACCGAGCACACAGCTGTGCAGGGTAGGGCATCCCATGCACACGCTGAGGCTCAGAAAACCACAGAGCAGAGGTCAAGTCAACCCCTCCCCCCCACCCCTTTTGTTTAGCAGATACCATATCATAGAACCACATCACCACAGAACATTTTCTTGAGTGGCAGGCCAAGGTGCCCATGTGCCACTCTGTCCAGCCTAAGGCACAGGAAGTACTGGGAAAGGACTCAGGGTGGAGGGAGCCAAACACGGGATGACAGGCAAGTGAGGAGATGAGCTGGAGTACTCACCGATGTAGAAGTTGGTCACCGTCCTCATCTGCTTGTGGCGGCAGATGACATAGATGACCAGTGAGTTCCCTGCCAGCCCAAGCAGCATCAAGGCAGCAAAGAAGAGTGGCACGAGCCAGGCGTCCACAGACCATGGCGCAGGGTCCAGGCCGTCTGAAGCATTGGCGCTGCAACCAGGGCAGCCTGATGAGTTGGCCAGAGCCCACCATGATACATTGGGTGCCCTCATAGCCACGGAGGGCATGGCCTCGCTCCCTTTCTCCTCCTGTGGGACGGACTCAGGGATGCCTCTCAGCCACCTGCCTAGGATGTCTTTGGGAGGTTCAGGAACGGTCTTGGCTAGAGGCCACAGGGTCTGAAGGGCAGCTAGACTGGGCTCCGTGGTTCCTCTGCTTGCGCCTGGGCAGGCGCGCATTTATAACCCGCGCTCCCCCTTCCCTGACTTCCCGCCTCTACAGCGGTGGCTCACCACTCCCTCCCCTGCTTCTGTGCCCTTCATTCATTTGCACAGCCATCCCTTCCATTTCTTCCTCCCCCTCCGGAGGTCCCACTGAGAATGCTGGAGGGGCGGGCGAAGGGGAGTAGGATGGAGCAGTGGAAGAGTGGACTGCTGGGAGGCTGCTGTGGACCCTGGAAGGGCTGATCTTAATCAGCGGTTAGAGACGCCCAGGCAAGACAAGCAGTCTGGGCAAAGGCGCAAAAACAAAGGCTTATTAATGGCAAGGGCTTGACCTTCCAAAAGACTGGGGCTCCAGGTGGGTGGGCCTAGGCTGATGGTGACCCTGAGTGAGGATGCCTTGAGTTTGTCCCCAGACACTAAGGAGCCACTGGAAGTTCAGGGGAAGTGAGACTGAATGTTGCAAATCAGACTACAAAGGCATGTCTATGTCTCATCAACTGGTAGGGAATGGGTGATACCTGGGGTCCCTGGACTCAGGTACCACTGGGGTAGGAGCCAGGTAGAGTGCAATTTACAAAGGCCGCAACTTGACCCCATAATCCCACACGTGGAAAGGCCCCCCCCCCCAAAAAAAAAAAAACCTCTCCTAAGGAAGCCTTCTAGCCCATCCTGGATCAAATGGCCAGGATATCTGGCATCATGGGTTACAATGCAGCAGATAAACAGGTGTTGCCATTTGTGTGAAAAAGGCTGAAAGGGGGGGGGAAAACCAAATGAATAAATATTCAAAAGTTTATAAAGGCCTCAGCCTCAAATATTTCCAGAAGTAGGCACAGGAGCCTGAGGGAAGACGATGTTTTCCTTTCTCTTTTCATTTATGTTGTGCCTTCAAAATTATTTTCTCTCTCTGACATTCTTTTTCTCTCTCTCTCTTTTTTTTTTTTGACGGAGTTTCACTTTGTGGCCCTTAGTAGAGTGATATGGCATCATAGCTAACAGCAACTTCAAACTCTTGGGCTCAACTGATTCTCTTGCCTCAGAATACTGAGTAGGGGGGACTACAGGTGCCTGCCACAATCCCCGGCTATTTTATTTTTCTTTTATTTATTTATTTATTTATTTTTCAGTTTTTGGCCAGGGCTGGGCTTGAACCTGCCACATCCAGCATACGGGGCGGGGGCGGCGCCCTACTCCTTTGAGCCACAGGCAGGCGCCCCTATTTTTTTTTTTAGAGACTGGGGTTTCACTCTAGCTCAGGCTGGTCTCAAATTTCTGAGCTCAGTCAATCCTCAGCCTCCCAGAGTGCTAGGATTATAGGTGTGAGACACAGCACCTGGCCCTCTCTTTTCTTTCTTTCTTTTTTTTTTTTTTTTGAGACAGAATCTAATTTTGTCACCCCGGTAGAGTGCCCTGGCATCATAGCTCACAGCACCCTCTAACTCTTGGGCTCAAGTGATTCTCTTGCCTCAGCCTCCCAAGTAGCTGGGACTACAGTAGCCCACCACAATGTCCTGCTATTTTTTTTAATGTGGGGGGTCTTGCTCTAGCTCAGGCTGGTCTCGAACTCATGAGCTCAGGCGATCCATCCACCTTAGTTTCCCAAAGTGCTGGGATTACAGGTGTGAGCCACCATGACTTGCCCTCTCTTTTTCTCTGAGACAGGGTCTCCATCACCCAGGCTGAAGTGCAGTGGTGTGATCATACCTCACTGCAGCCTTGAACTTCTCCAACTCAGCCTCCCATTGCGTGGACTACAGCTATAAGCCACCATATCCTGCCTAAAAATTATTCTTGACAATGGTCTACAAAATCAGAAAAGGAGGAAAAGTCCATTTAGGGGAATGATGAGGGACAGGTTAGGATGAAGAGACGGTAAGTTTACTGAGTGGGGGCTAGAGAACTGTTCTGAGGAAACTGCTGAGTCTAACTGGCTTGGGAGCAGACCCAGCAGGTAGCTGGACCTTCAAGTTGGAGGGATCTGTGGAGAAATGGCAGTTTATGGGAAGGGGAACTGGGGGTAGCAAGGCCTGGGAAGGTGGAAGGTTCAGGACAGATCCCTTGGCAGTGAAGTCCAAGAATGGACATAGCCCAGGTTAACTCCTCTGGAAGTGATTCCTGCTGTCTCACTTCATGTCCTTTTATGGAGCAGCTACTACGTCCCATCAGAAAACCGAACATCCTCAACTCCCCAAAGTCCCCTCCCAATCACTCCACTTATCACTCCAAAAATCATTGATTTTTGTTTCTTTTCACATTTGTCTACAAGAAGTCTCATATTACATGCTCTTTTGAGTATTGTACCAGTTTCTCTTCCTTTTTTCCTCTTTCCTCCTTTCTCTTTATTCATTAAAGCAATCAGGTCTTCTGTCTTCTATAGTTTCCACCAGGCTGGACCTAGCAGGTTGCATTTTGTTAATATGGTCTTCCATTCTCTGTACTTCTTGTAGACCAAAGGGTGGATTCTAGAGCAGGTTTAATTTTCTGCCGTAAACTGTTCCATGGCCCCCCAATGCCTTCAGGACAAGAAAACCCAGACCCACCATTACAGAGCACCAGAATACCACCTACTATGCTTGGGTCACTCCTGGGGCCTCCCCTCCAACAACCCCCACTGTTTGGCTGTTCCCTGTTTCATACACCGTTCCTGTTTCAGGGGAAGATTTTGCAGCTGGCCAGTCCCCCTCCCAGAGGCCTTCCCGGACCACCCTAGCCTCTTCCCCATCCCATCTAGTGGGAAAGGGGTATGTCTTGGTCACTGCTATTTCCCGGGAGCCCAGCACACAGCCCAGTCCATAGTGAGCCTGTTGATGAATAAACCCTCCAGGGCGGAAAGGGGGTGAAGGCTGATATAGTCCTATTTATAGAGATGAGTAAATTAGGGCTGAGGTGGAGAGGGGGCTCCCCAACCAATGTTACAGGGACTGTCCTTGAATGGAGGACTGGTGGAAGGAAAGCTCCCCCATCCTCCTGGTGTTGGTTTTAATCATCTTACCTCCAAAAAGAACACCCTTTATCCCTTTCTCTCCACTAGCAAGGTCTCAGTTTCCATCTGTCGGCCCACCACTCCGGGCTTGCAGCTAAATAGGTGCTGCTACTTGTGTGAAAAAGGCTCAAAGCGGGGAACTAAATAAATAGTTCCCTAGCCATTTAGGGAACTATTGGTTTCGAACTCCTGAGCAAAGGCAATCCTCGGCAGCATGTATCCAGGCACAGAGATCGTCACCCAATCTCGGCCTCCTAGCCTCAGTTTCCCAATCTGTTTCCTTTTCTCCTGGGCTAGATTTCCGGGTGTAGGGACCATGGCAGGCTCCTCATTAACCCCCTGCCTCAGTAGTCCTGTCTATGCTCCCGGGGCTGGACTTCCTGCGTCCCGCCTAAGTTTCCGCTCCTATCCCCCCATGAGCTGGGTCCTTGGCCCAGCCCGGCACCGGGTTGAAGAGCAGGGATCATGGCTGGCCCTGCCCGGCGCGCCCGGCCTTCAGGCTCCGCCCCGGCCCGCCTCCGGGCGACCGTCACTTCCTGCTTGGCCTGGTGAAGGCCCTGCCGGGCGTCGGTGACTTCGGCCGCGTCCGAGCCATGGTGGCTCTTGAGAACCCGGAGGGCGGCCGGGAGGCAGCGAATGCGGAGAGCGCCCCGGGTGGGCTGCGGCTGCTGTGAGCGCGGGCGGGCGCCCCCAGGGCTTGGGCCTCTCCCCTGCCTCGCCTCTCTCCTCCCCTCCCTTCCACCTCCTCTCTCCCCCTTCTCTCCCTTCCTCTCTTCTCCCTTCCTCTTCTCTCCTTTCCTCTTCTCTGGTTTACCTTCCTGGGGCTTCGCCCAGGTCCCCGCCCCGCCCCTTTCGCTCGCTGGATCTTTATAGTCACCCAGATATTTCCTGACCTGCATATCTGGTAGTTGCTGGAGGAGGGGGACACACCCCATTCCTGCCTCTATTTACCCCCAGGTCCCAAGGACCCCCGTACCAGGGTGTTTGTCCCTTGTCCCTTTCGACCCAGCTCGGGTGTGAGGGTGCCTAGAGACCGGAAAAGCTGCCGCTGCTTTGGGTGTCCACCCACCTGCTGCCCTGGCCCTCCGGATCTGGGCATTTACTCTCATGGTCCATCCTTTACGTACCCGTCCGGGTTATCCGCCCCGCCCCTTTCTGGGTAGAACAGGGCTCTTTGTTTTTTTTCTGGGTGATACCCAGATTAGGGTGGGAGGCGGAGCTTTTCCCCGGGCAAACAGGAGCCCGTCTGTCCTCTGGGACCTAGAAGCACTCGTTTGTGGGCGCCTACCCCGCGGGCACGGCCCTAGGGTGTTGTATACACAGACAACCCTGCGGCCCGCTAGTGGGGTCAGCGTGGCGTCCGGACAGGTCATCCTTTGTGGGGGATGAGCCGGCGGCTTGTTTTCCATTTCTGCCTCCTTCGTGGTAAATGTAGGCAGGGTTTTCCGACCCTTCCGTGCCTCAGTTTCCCCATTTGTAAAATGTGATGTTAACACTGCCCTCTTTTCTGACTGTTTGAGGGTCAGTGTTACCTGGCATTACCAGGTACCCACAAAACAAGAGCGTCCATTCTTTAATTATTGTTTTATTATGTCTTAGTTATTTTAGTATTATTTTAAAATGATTTTATCATTGCATTTTTTATTATTATTACTACCATTGTTATGTTTAGTAACACTTTGTCAGTATTATTTCCACCTGGCATTTTCCCAGGGGGCCATACAGGGCTACTTATCTAAAGGAGAGATGATGCCTCTTTTAAGGAGGTCTTTAGCCCCCTAAAGTAGTTACTTGCACTCTGAATGAGCCTCTCCCCCTTCTTAGAATCAAATATAGATATTTGGTGTGTGAATAAGTAAATATATTTATATTTCCTTTCCCCTACAAGAGCCTTTCTCAGCTTGACTTTTCTTTCTCTCTTTTTTTTTTTTTTTCTTTTGAGATGAGGTTTTGCTCTGTTGCCCAGGTTGGAGTGCAGTGGCAAGGATCACAGTTCATTGCAGCCTCGAACTCCTGGGCTCAAGAGATTTTCCCACCTCAGCCTCTCAAATAGTTGGCACCACAGGTGTGCGCCATACCACCCAGCTAATTTTTCTAATTTTTGTATAAATGGGGGTTGCTATGTTGCCCAGGTTGATATTTAGCTCCTGGGCTCACATGATCTTCCCACTTCAGCCTCCCAAAGTGCTGAAATTATAGGGTGTTTCCCCTGTGCACAGCCTTATCCCAAATTAATTTCTCTTTCCTCTAGACCTTTCCCACAGCCTTCACTTTGGCAGTATTTATTTACCTCCTGGCTGCCTCTTAATTTCCCTATCCTGGTGGGGGGTTGGGTACTATGGGAGCTGTCCCCAATCTGCCCTGGGTTTCCTGCTAGGGAAGTGGGCTACTTGGGGAGGGGCCAGGACCAAGGAAGCTATGATTTTTGCCTGGGGAAGTGGGGGTCAGAAGGTCCCATCTCAAAATCTGTGGGAAGTAGAATTGGGGGCAATAAGAGGACTGTTCAACCCAAACCCAAGCTGACTTAATAGCTTCCACAGTTGGACTGTCTACCCTCAGTGGGTGCTGGTAACTTCCACCATGTAGACATCTTCTGGGCTCTGCCAGGTCCAAGAAGCCTCAGACAACCTCTCTGGATCCTCAGTTTCCCCATCAGTAAAGTAGTCTTGTTGGATGGTATGAGAAACAGATGAACTAACCCTTGGGCAAGTGTTAAACAGAAGTTTAGGTATTCATTCAACAAACATAGAGAGTGCTGCTGTGGGCTGGGTGCTGAATATTTGGCAGGAACCAGTGAGACCTGGCCTGTCCTCGGGTCTGGTGAGGCAGTGATTAAGGGGCAAACAAGTAAAGGTGCCAGCTGGTTTCAGGAGCTACTTGGTAAAGCAAGGACATGAGCCAACTGGACTAGGTGGGGGCTAGGGCAGTGACAGTGGAGCCAAAGGAAGGCTTCAGGGAGGGCCTTGATATGTGCACAAGCCCTGAGGTTGAGGCACTGCAGGGAGGTCCCTGTGTTGTGGGTGAGCCTAGGTACTTTGCTGTGATCTGCTTCCCTCCTCTGGAGTGGAGTATTGGTGACTCCAGGCACCCAGAGGCTAAATGTGTCTTATTCAGCCTGCTTGCCAAGGTGGTGTGACTCACTTTCCAGTGCTCAGCTTAGTACTTAGGGCCCATGGGAGGGTGAAACAAGACATAGGTCTGCCTGTGAGGTCCAATAATAGGCCAAGGAGGAGCTAGGCCTAGCCCTGAAGGTGCTGGGGAACCATGGCCAGGGCTGGGGCAGAGAAAGAAATAGGCAGGTCTTTGGGCCTGAAGGAAAAGGCTGGGGGACTGTGGTCTGGAACTGAGAGGGAAGCTGGGTGGCTCAGTTGGTGAAGGTCAGACCCAAGTTCACTCCAACTGCACCCCTTGCCTCTGTGGTGGCTGGGTACAGCCCTTCCTCTCAGAGCCTCCGATCCCTCATCTATAGAATGGGAAATAGTGTTGGGCCTCAGCTGTGATCTCTATTCCTGAGCTCTGACCTGCTCAGACATCTTCTGAGGGCTCTCCTTGGATATGGCCTCTGTTATCAGCCTTGTCCAGCTGCTGGGGTGGAGACACAGGCCCTGAGGCCCCAGGGAGGCTGTGAGTGAATCAGGGGCATGGACAGGGGTGCTCAGACCTGAAAGATGCTGGTTTAATGTAACCATGAGCATCCCTTGAGTAGTCATTGGTTGCCACACTGAGTGCTGAGGACTTGACTTGCCATGTGCTTTTCCCCCAGCCCTTTTTGCAGCTGTGGGAAGTTGAGCTGTGACTTAGTGGATGTCAAAATACTAGTATTTGCCTCCTGTGGTTATGGTGCAGGTGACAGGTAATGAGCCCAACTTAGAGGAAATATTCAATCCAGGGACATTACTGACAGTGAGAATGGTATGGCGTGGTTGAGGAGGTGAGTACCTCATCACAGGAGGAAGCCAACCAGGTGGTAGAGGTGAAGGGAGGATATCTGAATGCCTCTCCCAGACACACAGAGATGCAGAGACAATTCTTATCTCCACTTTGCAGAGAATGGGCTACAGATCACTGAATGAAGTGCTATAGCTGGAGTTCAGACTCAAGGCTGAGATTCCAAGGCCTGCAGCCTGAAGAAGAGTCAGCCTCTGAGTTTCTTGGCATCCCTTAGCCAGAGAATTCTGAGTGCCTGTTGCTCTGCCTATGTGTCTTCTGTTGATGGCAACTTGGGCCCTTGTGAGTTTATTGGTCAGATAACTTGTCATAGATTTTTGCCTAAAGTGCTATCCATGGAAGGATGTGCCATTAACCGGCTTGTCCCAATCCAACTTCAGATGGCCCGAAATCTCCTCAGCCTGATTCCTTTCTTTTTCTTTCCTTTTCTTTTCTTTTTTTTTTTTTTTTGAGATAGTCTCACTCTGTCACCCAAGCTGGAGTGCAGTAGCATCATCGTAGCTCACTGCAACCTCAAACTCCTGGGCTTAAATGATCCTCCTACGTCAGCTTCCTGAGTACCTGGAACTACAGGTACCTGCCACCACAACTGGCTAATTTTTCTATTTTTTTATAGAGACGGGGTCTCAGTCTTATTCAGGCTGGTCTCAAATGCATTGCTTCAGGGGATCCTCTTGTCTCAGCGACTGAAGTGTTAGGGTTACAGGAATGATCTTCCACACCCAAGTCCTGTTTACTTTTTGACCAAGATGTAACAGCTGTTCTATAAAGTGCACAGACTTAGAGCTTGATTCTTTACATATGTGTAAACCTGAGTGAGCACTGGCCTCGCTCCTGATCTTTTTTTTTTTTTGCAGTTTTGGCCAGGGCCAGGCTTGAACCTGTCACAGGCGCCACCCCCTCACTCCTGATCTCAATGGCATCTTGCTTTGACTGTCCTAGGATTTTAAGGCCCTTTCTAGTCTTTTCGGGGAGGGGTTTGGATGTGTGCATTTGGTTTTAATTTGTATCTTGGGAAGTAGGGACTCTAGGAAAGTTTAAGTGGGAATTTAGATTTTGGGATTAGTTTTAGAATTATGGCATTTCATTGAGAATTAATTTAGTGGGTTTTTTGTTTGCTTGTTTTTTGTGTGTTTTGGGGGTTTTTTTTTTTTGTTTGTTTTTTTGTTGTTATTGTTTTATTTTTTTGAGACAAGTCTTTCTTACTTTGTCACCCAGGCTAGAATGCAATGGCATCATCATAACTCACTGTCACCTTCAAATCCTGGGCTCAAGCAATCCTTCTGCCTCAGCATTCTGAGTAGCTGAGAATACAGGTGCATACCACCATGCCCAGCTAATTTTCTTTGTTTTTTAAAGATGGGGGTCTCGTTATGTTGTCCAGGCTGGGCTTGAACTCCTGGCCTCAAGTGGTCCTCCTTTCTCCGTCTCCCAGAGTGCTAAGATTACAGGCATGAGTGCCTGGCCAGTAGTTATCTTTTTGAGCAACTACTGTGTGCCAGGCATGGCTGTGTCTGCTGGGGGTACAGTGGGCAGCCCAAACAAGCAGGGAGTGAGGATGGAAAAGAGTTAGGTAATGAGTAGAGGGAGGTCGGGTGTTTCAAGGACAAAAGCCAAAGGAGATGAGACACCCAGAGCCCAGGGAGGGTGCTCCAGGTAGTACACATCGCTGGTGCAGAGACCTGGAGGTGGAGGTGTAAATTGCATGCTCAGAGTGGCAGCCAGGAAGGCCCTCTGTAGCAGAGCAGGTATTGGGTATTTGGGAGATTGGGCAGTAGAATCCTGGTATCCCATACTTCTGAGCCTGGGGGAGCTCTGCAGCCTATGGTAAGGGCTAACTAGGCTGTACAATTTCTTCTTGCTGGGAAGTTTCCATCCAAGAGGTGCCCTACCTCCTTCCTGCGTGGTTACAGTGCCCACCATACCTGTCTGTCCCTTTCACCAAGTGGCTTGACCCTTGGGCCCCTGCAGGAAGCCTGGCCATGCCAGCTAATCCATCTTCACAATTAAAGCCATTTGCTTGGAGCAGAGCAGATTAGCTCCAGGGAGCCACTCTAGCCCTTTCTCTGGTCCTGGCTCCTGGGGGATGTTGAGGGATAGTACTCGGGGGCACAAGGCAGGTGGGTTTGGGCATAGTCTTGTGTTTCTGGGGGGTGTTTCCTGGTTTATCTCCTGCTAGGGTTGGGGGTGCTAAATACAACCAGGTTTCTTTCTTTTCTTCCTCTCCTCTTCTCCTCTCCTCACCTCTCCTCTCCCATCCTTTCCCCTCCCCTCCCCTCCTTCCCTTCCCTTCCCTTCCCTTCCCTTCCCTTCCCTTCCCTTCCCTTCCCTTCCCTCCCCTTCCCTCCCCTCCCCTCTTCCTCTTCCTTTCCCTTCTCCTTCTCCTTTTCCTTTACCTTACCTTACACAAAGTCTCACTCTGTTGTTCTGGGTAGAGTGCTGTGGCATCATCATAGCTCACAGCAACCTGAAACTCATGGGCTGGAGCATTCTTTCTTACCTCAGCCTCCCGAGTAGCTGTGACTGCAGGTGTACACCCCCTGCCCAGCTAGTTTTTTCTATTTTTAGTAGAAAGGTGCTCTTGCTCAGGCTGGTCTGGAATACTTGAGCTCAAGCAATCCACCCACCTCACCCTCCCAGAGTGCTACAGATGTGAGCCATCATGCCTAACCAAAAACCAGAGCCCTCCTGGCTGCTCCTCTGGGCATGCCATTTACATTCCCACCTTTCTTGATTGTCCACTTCAAGAAGAGCTTATATTCGAGTCTCATAGGTTTTGGGCCTCACTGACTGGCAGGTAAAATCTTGAAGGCTTGAGGTTGGGGGGCGGGCAGCAGCTTTTCTTGGCCATCCACCTGCTGTGTGACTTTGGGCAAGTATCTTCCCTTCTTTGAGCCTTAGTTTACTAATGTGTCATCACAATAGTACCTGCCTTCTAGGTGATGTGAGGATGAGACAAAGTGAGATTCTAAGGGTCTAAGACTCCCATCGCTGAAAGGGGGTGAGCTTCCCATTGCTAGAGGGAACCAAGTAGGCAATGGCTCTAGTAGGGTTCTGCCTAACCCTAAGGACTGCGCTTCACCCTGGCCCACAGGCCTCTTCCAGGCTGTCTGCCCACTCTAGCCAGCTCCCAGGTGAAGAGACTCTCAGCTTCCAAGAGGAAACAACACTTCATCAACCAGGCCGTGAGGAACTCCGACCTCGTGCCCAAGGCTAAGGGGCGGAAGAGCCTCCAGCGCCTGGAGAACAGTGAGCAGGGGTCGGGAGGCACCTCTTGGGCTCCTAGGCCTCAGACAAGAATGTTGTGCATGTTGGTGATATTTGTTGCCCTTATCATGAACCATAGAGCTGCGCTATGCTGCGTGTCAGCTCTGGACCAGGGGGCAGTCAACAGAGCCAGGCACAGACATCCCCCAGACTCTTGGATTAGGGCTGGGCCAGAGGGACCTCTGGGCTTTGGAGCTGGGGTTTTAAAGGATGTGTAGAAGTTTGACAAGCCAGGGAGAAGTTTGTGGAGTTCTGGAGGCTGGCTGGTTTCTGTACCTTATAAGAAAGACAGTTGGGAGTATGGAGGTGGGGAGGTGTGAGGGTAGGAAGAGAGGAAGGATGGTCCTTGGGTTCCTGTGGAGCCTAGGGGGCCCTGAGAGCCACCCTAGCACAAAGGCTATTTGTTTCCATCTAGCACAGTACCTCTTGACCCTGTTGGAGACAGAAGGAGGCCCGCCTAGCCTGGAAGATGGGGACCTGGCACCCCCTGCAGCACCAGGCATCTTCGCAGAGGCCTGTAACAATGCGACCTACGTGGAAGTAAGGCTCCCAGACCCCCTCTTCCCTCCATCAGGATACCTGTCTCCTCACAGATTCTGGTGCCTGTGTGTGGTTGAACCGCCAAGCCCTTGGCTATGCTAATTCTTCTGCCAGGACCACTCTCCCAACTACCATCTCTAAGGCCCTCTTGGGGTCCCTAGACTAGGCTAGAGCCCCCTCCCCACCCCTGGGACCTTCCAGAGCTCATCATACTCATCACACTTGGGAATCAGTAACTCATTGGGGGAGTATGTGACCTGTATCCATTCCCCACCCCAAACAGCTGGGTCTATCATGGTCGCCAGCTTACCCCCTGCCCCTGGTACCCAGCTGGGGCCCAGTGTACAGGGGATGCCCCGTCAGTGGGCAGTGGTGTCCACAAGGAGCGCCTCCAGGTACCTGGTGGCCTTTTGTGTCCATTTGCCAAATGGGGAAACTGAGGCCCAGAGACGTGCAGACATCAGCCCAAGAGCGAGCCAGCCTCTCTCTTTTCCAGGTCTGGAATGACTTTATGAACCGTTCTGGGGAAGAGCAAGAACGGGTTCTCCGTTACCTAGAGGATGAGGGCAAGAGCAAGGCTCGCCGGAGGGGTCCTGCCCGTGGGGAGGATCGACGGAGAGGTGTGGGCAGGATGTAGTGGGTGGCGGTGGTGGAGTGGGTGGGGCCTGGGCAGGGATAGGGGTGGGTTAGCAATCTGGTTGGGCAGGGCCTGGTATGGGCAGAGCCAGTGGGGTAGTAGGCAGGACCCTGGGGGGGAGCAGCTGGCGATGGTAGCTGGGGCCCTGTAATAGGTGGGACTGTCAGATTAGGATGGGGGGCCATAGTGTGGGTGGGGGGCCAGGGTATGATGTCAGTATATTTGGGTAGGTGGGCATGGACTGGGGGCTCCTACCACAGCTGCTCCACACGGGGCTCTTGCAGAGGACCAGGCCTACACACCCCGTGAATGTTTCCAGCGCATCAGTCGGCGGCTAAGAGCCATCCTCAAGCGGAGACGCATCCCCATGGTGAGTGCCAGGCCCAGCCTCTTCTTCCTACTTACCTGGTTTTTTTCAATGGTCCTTTTCCATGTTATAGGTTCTCACCTAGGGACAAGGTGAGGGAAAACTGGTTACCTGGTAAGGGTCATGTCACATGAATTGGAGCAAGATGTAGACCAATGTGATTAGAGTGCAGGATCCAGGGCTGGGCAAAGGCTCTCCTTTGAGTAGGAGAGACAAGGGCAATGAAGATGGGCACCGCAGGGTATATAGGAGTACCTAGGCAGAAGAGGCAGGCATGGAGATAGTATGACAATGTCTAAGTGCCTGGTGTCCATATTGCAGTAGCCTCATTCAGTGGGTCAGAAGTGATAATGGAACCCAGGGCCTTAGGCTTATAGGGCCTTGGACAGCCTGGTGGGGGGTCCTATAGTTGCCTGACCACTGGGCCTGGCTTTCCCACAGGAAATGCTAGAGACCTGGGAGGAGCGGCTGCTGAGGTTCTTCTCTGTGTCCCCCCAGGCTGTATACACGGCCATGCTGGACAACAGGTGAGTGGGTAGGGAGGAGCAGTGAGCCTTCACCCCAACACCAGGGCTGGCCTGGAGCACAGCCACTCACTCCCACTTTTCCACAGCTTTGAGAGGCTCCTGCTCCATGCTGTCTGCCAGTACATGGACCTCATCTCAGCCAGTAAGTGCATGGTGGCCTCAAGACCCCAGTTGCCAGTTCAACCTGGGGAATGAGTCCAGGGTTCCACGTCTGGTTCCTTAGTGGGAGAGTTCTGAGAGTATGTACAGTGTGGACAGAGACATGGCAGTGGGACTCTGCATCAGGAACCCCTACATGTCCAGCCCTGTACTGGGAGACACTGGGGACACAGATGGACAACTGGAAACAGATACCACTTGATCTATATCTCTAGGTCTGGGAGGAGGGTGGGGACCTAGGTGTACGGGTGGTAAAGCCAAGCTTTGAGAGACCTCACAGATTCAGAAATGGGATGAGGAGACTCAGTGACTGGAAGTTCACATTTAGTCATAGACCCCCCCACCTCCAATGCCATATATGGGACTTCAGGCCAGGCCCCCTCCTGGGGCCTGTGTCCCCACTTTTACAATGAGGGGTGGCCTTAGGACAAAGCTCCCTAGTGAGGGTCCTTGCAGCCCTTTGCTGGCCCCAGGCACCCCATCTGGTCCTGGCTTCCTGAACCTGTCTCTCTGCCTTCTGCCTGGAGTTGCTGAGGAGATGGTTTCCCTGGCAACCCCAATGGTTCTTCCTTACCCACCTGCCTTTGTTCTTACAGACTTAGAATGGAGGGCCTTGGCTGCCAGTACGAGGCTTCTCTGCGGGGACAGGTCTATGGTCTAGACACAGAAGAAAGGGGTCTTAACATGATCAGGGAATAAGGAAGGGGGTTCCCTGAGGCAGAGGCCCAGAGGTGAGACTGAGTTTGTGTTGGGTATGGCTAATCCAGGTTTTGGAGTAAGGGAAAGGGGAAAGTGGGAGGAGGGGAGGTTGATGGGGGCTGGATTACCCACGGTCTTAATCCTCAAGGTCACTTCTGCAGGTCAGGGTTAGATGCTGGACACTTGGTCAGGTACATGTGTGAGTGTCCACTTGACCTTGAGTAGGGGTGTCTTAAGGTCCCCGTCTGTACAATGGGATAAGTAGCAGCAGAGAGTGCCATGCACCACAGATTGAAAGCACTCAGGAAGCATTAGTTGTTCTTGTGAGTCAGGCCCTGGGTCCTAGGAAGCTGGAGTCAGCTATGTCATAGTGACCATCTTGCAGTGACCTCTAGAACGGAAGGAAAGGATAAAGGGCATTTCCCTCTGGCCACTCTGGGTCCTCACAGCTCTGTGTAGCATGACTGCAATTCCTTAATTCTTGCCCTGCTCATCTCCTCCTACAGGTGCAGACTTGGAAGGCAGGCGACAGATGAAAGTCAGTAATCGCCACCTGGACTTTTGGCCACCAGGTCTTCTCCTCTCTGCCTACCTGGAGCAGCACAGCTGATGGCCTCCATGCCCCTACCTGATGCCATGTATGGCTCCAAGACTTCTGATATCTTCTGCTAAATTATCTTTAATATTTTTAGAATTCTTCCTTGGAAACTTGCTCTTTCCCTTGGGGTCGTCTCGCTCACCTTTGCTCCCTCCTCACCCAGCTCTCTGCCATAAACAGTGCTGGTGGCTGGAACTACCCAGACCATCTTAGCTGTTAGCACCCTGCTCTGGGACTCCTATTTGGGTGGGGAGACCTGACCTTGGCACTTTCGTGTTTTTTCTTTGTTTAACTTTTTTTGCCCAGTCTGAAGCTCAAGTGAGGAGGGAGAGGCTGGGTTTTTTTTTGTTTTTTTTTTTTAATCGCTTTTAATGAATTTGGTGTGATTTGTTGTAGATTTTTAAATTTCTCTTTTGGAGAGAAAAACCAAAAACTTTCCCCATCTGGTAAATTGTGGGACTTGGTTCCAGCCCTTGTTCCACCTCTACCAGTTTTTAGGTTGAATGGTGGTGGTGGTGGGGTGTCTCTGGGACCCTGCCATTCACCCCAAAGGCATTTTGTCTTTGTGTGTGCGTGTCTCTTGTGTGTATGTGTGTGTGCATGTACCTTGTGACCCAGGATAGAAGCTGCGTCTTAAGGGCTGGTTTTACCCTCTTCTTTGTTCTGTTGTCTTTCTTCACCCCCTGCCTTTGGCAGCTCTGGGGGTCCTGCCTGCATTTCATGTCTTTCCTACTTTTCTCCCCCTTCCTGTTTTCTGGGGGTCCAGGACTTCCAGCCAGAAGCCTCTGCCTTCAGACAACCCCACATGCCTTGTATCCCCTCTGCACTCCCAGCCTGGCGCTAGCCTAGTGGCTTGGGCTGCTCCCATGGTGGTCCCTTGGTCTGGGGGAAGTTTCCCCCACCTCATGTGTGGGTAGCTATGCTTTGGGAGAACATGGAATGTCCAATAAATTTCTGGTGCTCTGGCCTTGGGCTATGTGGGTTTTTCTTTGGGACAGGGCTGGGGGCACAGTAGGTCCTGGTCACTGAGGGCTGCAGGTATGTGCCCCCAGCCTGTTGGGTCCCTCTCGGTATCTGGGTTTAAACTCTGGCTGTGCCTCATGCCTGCTGTGGGGCCTTAGACGAGTGTCCTGGGGCTGCTGTAACAAAGCACTACCAACTGGGGAGTTAAAACAGGCTCTCACAGTGCTGAAGGCCAGAAATCTGAAATCCAGGTGTGTACAGGACTGCACTCCCTCAAAGTGCTCTGGGGGTCCCTGGTGTCCCTTGGCTTGTAGCCACATGGCTTCATCCTCTGCCTCTGTGTTCATGTGACCTTCCTCCCTGTGCCTGTCTTCACATCATCTTCTCCCTGTGTGCAACTGTCTCTGTGCCCAAATCCCTTTTGATAAGGACTCTAGTCATATTGGATGAGAGCCTCATTTTAACTTGATGACCTTTGCAAAGACCTTATTTCCAAATAATTGCACATTCTGAAGTGGACGGGGGTTAGGAATTCAAGGAATCTTTTTTGGAAGACCCAATACAACCCATAACATCACTTAACCTATCAGTGCCTCAGTTTCCCCATGTGAAAGGTGGGTCAGTAGGAGGGATGAACAAGACCAATGCTGCCAAATCCTGGCTCTCATTGACAGAAACAAATTTAGCTTCACTTATGGCTCATTACACTGTATCTGACTCATTTCTATTTGTGATAATTTTATATTTCCCCCCAATATTGTTTTGAAAACTGACCTTCCAGGGAAGGGTCCTTTTGTTTGAAGAGTTGTCTGTGAAGCCATCTCTTTTTGCATGTTTGCTTGCTTCTTGATGTCTGTTCTGTTTTCTTTCTTTCCTTTTTTTTTTTGGTCTTCTGAGACAGTCTCACTCTATTGCCCACCCTAGCTCACAGCAACCTTAAACTCTTGGGTTCAAACCATCTTCCTGCATCAGCCTCCCAAGTAGCTGGGACTGGAGGTGCCCACCATAACACCCAGCTAATTTTTCTATGTTTAGTAGAGATGTTATCTTGCTCTTGCTCAAGCTGGTCTCCAATTCCTGAGTTTAAGCAATCCTCCGCATCAGCCTCCCAGAGTGCTAGGATTTCAGGCATGAGCCACCTCCCCCTGCTAATATCTTTTTTATTTTTATTTTTTGGCTTAGCAGAAATTTATTTCTTACAGTTCTGGAGGCTAGGAGTTCAAAATGCAGGTTTCTGAAGATTTGGTGCCTACCTGCTTCCTGGTTTACAAAGGATCATCTGCTCATTCTTGTAGGGCAGAGAGCCCTACCAGTATCTTTTTCTGAGCCTTTTGGGAGGAAGTTTCAGACTCACTGTACCCTCTCTCCGAAAGAGGACTTTCCCTTGGGATATATGACCTTGATTCACAACAGCTGTCTGATATTTAGGCCATTGTTGAGGTTTTTTGTTTTGTTTTGTTTTGTTTTTTGTTTTGTTTTGTTTGAGGTAGGGTCTCACTCTGTGCAGTGACCAGATCATAGCTCACTGTAACCTCCAACTCCTGGGCTCCAGCAATCCACCCGCCTCAGCCTCCTGAGTAGCTGGTACTACAGGTGCACATCACCATATCCAGCTATTTTTTTTTTTTTTTTTTTTTGAGACAGAGCCTCAAGCTGGGTAGAGTGCTATGACATCCCAGCTCACAGCAACCTCCAACTCCTGGGCTCAAGCATTTCTCCTGCCTCCACCTCCCAAGTAGCTGGGACTACAGGTGCCTGCCACAACGCCCAGCTATTTTTTGGTTGGAGCTGTCATTGTTGTTTGGTGGGCCCAGGCTGGATTTGAACCTGCCAGCTCAGGTGTATGTGGCTGGCACCTTAGCACTTGAGCCCCAGGCACCAAGCCCCAGCTAATTTTTTATTTTTTTGGAGAGAGGGTCTTGCCATGTTACCAGGCTGGCCTCAAACTTCTGGGCTCAAGATATCCTCCACCTTGGCCTCCCAAATGCTGGGATTACAGGAATAAACCACCACAGCCAATCCTAGGCCATTATTTTTATATGAACTTTTTTTTTTTTTTGAAGACAGAGTCTCACCATGTTGCCCTGGGTAGAGTGCCGTAGTGTCACAGCTCACAGCAACATCAAATACTTGGGCTTAAGTGATTCTCCTGCCTCAGCTTCCCAAGTAGCTGGGACCATAGGCACCCGCCATAACACCTGGCTATTTTTTGTTGCAGTTGTCGTTGTTCAGCTGGCCTGGGCCAGGTTCGAACCTGCCAGCCTGGGTATATGTGGCTGGCACCGTAACCACTGTGCTATGTGTGCTGACCCTATTTTTATATAAACTTAATTTTTTTTTTTTTGCAGTTTTTGGCTAGGGCCAGGTTTGAACCCACCACCTCCGGTGTATGGGGCCAGTGCCCTATTCCTTTGATAACTGTTTTATACTTACAGAATTATTGTGAAAGTAATGCAGAGTTCCCACACACTCCACACCCAGTTTCTCCTGTAATTAAGAGTGCATCTCGGGCGGCACCTGTGGCTCAGTGAGTAGGGCGCTGGCCCCATATGCCGAGGGTGGTGGGTTCAAACCCAGTCCCGGCCAAAACTGCAACAAAAAAATAGCCGGGCGTTGTGGCGGATGCCTGTGGTCCCAGCTACTTGGGAGGCTGAGGCAAGAGAATCACCTAAGCCCAAGAGCTGGAGGTTGTTGTGAGCTGTGACGCCATGGCATTCTATCAAAGGGCCATAGAGTGAGACTCTGTCTCTATTAAAAAAAAAAAAAAAAAAAAAAAAGTGCATCTGTCCAGTGGCACCTGTGGCTCAGTGAGTGGGGCACCAGCCCTATATACCAAGGGTGGCGGGTTTAAGCCCGACCCCGGCCAAGCTGTAACAAAAAATAGCCAGGCTTTATGGTAGGTGCCTGTGATCCCAGCTACTCAGGAGACTGAGGCAAGAGAATCATCTAAGCCAAGAGCTGAAGGTTGCTGTGAGCTGTGACTTCACAGCACTCTACCCAGGGCAACAAAGTGAGACTCTGTCTCTAAAAAAATAAGGGCGCATGTGTCACAGTTACTGAACTGGTACGATACA
Organism: Loris lydekkerianus; assembly: GCA_963574355.1. NCBI lineage: Eukaryota > Metazoa > Chordata > Mammalia > Primates > Lorisidae > Loris > Loris lydekkerianus. Next base: position 60,929 of record CAUYPK010043127.1, on the reverse strand, counting down.
GCATCATTAACTAAAGCCCACACTTTATTCAGGTTTTTCTGTATTTTTCCCCTAACATCCTTTTTCTGCCCCAAGACCCCGTCCAGAATCCCATATGACATTTAGTCATCACATCTGTTCAGCCTCCTGTGAACTGTAACTGTTTCTCCAATTGTGTTTTCGCCCTTTTTGTTTTTTGAGACAGTCTCACTATGTCGTCCTGGGTAGAGTGCTGTGGCGTCACCCCTCACAGCAACTTCAAACTCTTGTTAGGCTTAAGCGATTCTCTTGCCTCAGCCTCCAGAGTAGCTGGGACTACAGCGCCCACCACAACTCCCAGCTATTTTTTTGTTGTAGTTGTCATTGTTGTTTAGCAGACGTGGGCTGGTTTCAAACCCGCCAGCCCTAGTATGTGTGGCAGGCACCCTAACCACTGAGCTGTGGGCGCCAAGTCTGTTTTTGCTTTTGATGACCAGTTTTGAGGACTGGTAAGGATTTAGTGTAGAATGCCTCTAAGTTGAGATTTGTCCACTGTGTTTCTCCTGAGTAGAATGGAGTGATGTATTTTGAGAGAAAGACCACAGAGGTGGCTCATGCCTGTAATCCCAGTACTCTGGAAGGTCAAGGAGGTGGATTGCCTGAGCTCACAGGTTTGAGACCAGTCTGCCCAAGAGTGAGACCTCCCATCTCTAAATATAGGGCGTCGTGGAGGGTGCCTGTAGTCCCAGCTAGTCAGGAGGTTGAGACAAGAGAATCTCTTGAGCCCAAGAGTTTGAGGTTGGTGTGAGCTATGAAACCAGGGCACTCTACGGAGGATGACAAAACAAACAAAAAATACCCCCAGAGGTAAAGCACTATTTATACCACTTCAGGCCAAAGGTGCACAGGATCCAACACAGCTGAGCTGACTTTGGTCACCTCATGATGCATGTTTGATGGGCTTTCCTCCTTCTGTTCTTTCTGGCAGGAAGTTGCTGGCTGCAGTCCACACATGGAGGTGAGGGGCTGTAGTTCACCTCCTTCAGGACAGAGTTATCTACAAAATTAGGCATTGTGCAGGAGACACTTCTTCCCCATTTATCTTTTACTTTTTTCTTTACTCGCCACTATACAAATTTATTCAACCGTTATATTAATATGGACTGGGGGATATTAACTTTCTGTTTTGGGTTATGATCCAGTATGATTTTCCTTTTTCTTTCTTTCTTTTTTTTTTTTTTTTTTTTGAGACAGAGTCTCAAGCTGTTGCCCTGGGTAGAGTGCCATGGCGTCACAGTGCACAGCAACCTCAAACTCTGGGCTTAAGCAATCCTCTTGCTTCAGCCTCCCAAGTAGCTGGGACTACAGGTACTCGCCACAACACCCAGCTATTTTTTGTTTATAGTTGTTATTGTTGTTTGGCAGATCAAACCCAGGGTGGATTCAAACCCACCAGCTCCAGTGTATGTGGCTGGAACCTTAGCCGCTTGAGCTACAGGCACTATGCCAGTTTGATTTTCTTTCTTTTTCTTTTTTTCTTTTCTTCTTTTTTTTTTTTTTTTTTTTTTTTGAGACAGAGTCTTACTATGTTGCCCTGTGGCGTTACAGCTCACAGCAACCTCAAACTCTTGAGCTTAAGCGATTCTCTTGCCTCAGCCTCCTCCCAAGTAGCTGGGACTACAGGTGCCTGCCACAATGCCCGGCTATTTTTTGGTTGTAGCTGTTGTTTGGCGAGTCTGGGCTGGATTTGAACCTGTCAGCTTCAGTGTATGTGGCTGGCGCTCTAGCTGCTGAGCTACAGGAGCCAAGCCCCAGTATGATTTTCTTGCTCAAATTCTTCTAGCTTTGTCCATTAGTTGCCAATCTGGTTAGCTCCTGTCTCTTGGAGGTAGCATCATCCTTATGTGGTTTTTATTTTTTTGAGCCCTTCCTTATTTTTTGGAGCTATGAGATGCTATAGGGTCCTGCTGTCTGCATCTGCTCCATCCTGAATCAGCCATTTCTTCAAGCAGCCCGCTGCTTTTATTGGGAACCAAGACTTGGGCATTGGGCATGTTCTATTCCAGTTTAACGGACCTGTAGAAAGTTTTCAAGATGGTGCTAACTGGAAGGCCAAATTGCCAAATTGCCAAATTGCCAATTACCACCTCAGGTATAGGGGGCAGGTGCCCCACTCTTTCAGCCCCAGGCGCTGCCCAGTTTTTTTTTTTTTTTTAAATTAAATCATATTTGTGTATATCAATGCACTCATGGGGTACAATGTGCTGGTTTTATATACAATTTGAAATGTTTTCATCCAACTGGTTAACAGACTTCATGGCATTTTCTTAGTTATTGTGTTAAGACATTTATATTGTACATTTAGTAAATTTCGCATGTACCCATGTAAGATGCACTGTAGTGATCCCACCCATTACCCTCCCTCCACCCATCCTCCTCCCTCCTCTCCTCTCCCTTTTCCTTTTCCCCATATTCTTGGGCTATAATTGGGTTTAGCTTTCATATGAAAGTTGTAAATTGGTTTCATAGTAGGGCTAAGTACATTGGATACTTTTTCTTCCATTCTTGAGTTACTTTGCTAAGAATATGTTTCAGCTCCATCCATGTAAACATGAAAGAGGTAAAGTCTCCATCTTTCTGTAAGGCTTCACAATATTCCATGGTGTACATACATCACAATTTATTAATCCATTCATGGGTCGATGGGCACTTGGGCTTCTTCCATGACTTAGCAATTATGAATTGGGTTGCAATAAACAATTTGGTACAAAATATCTTTGTTATAATGTGATTTTTGGTCTTCTGGATATATGCCTAGTAGAGGAATTGTAGGATCAAATGGCAGGTCTATTCTTTTTAGAGCGGTGCAGTTTTAAGCTGGAAGGACCTTCAATGATAAAATTCACCTGACTTATCAAAGTCTCAGTTTCCCCACTTGTGAACATGAGAAAAAGAGACAATAATATGGAATGAATAGCACTAGCTTTTATTTTCTTTATTTATTTTTGAGAGATGTGGGTGTCTCACTCATGCTCATCTCCTACTCCTGAGCTCAGTCCACCTGCCTCAGTCTCCCAAAATGCTGGGATTACAGACGTGAGCCACACCACGCCCGGATAGCAGTCAGCTTTTTGTTAGGGATGTGAAACCCAAAGATAATTGAATTGGGTGAATCACTTGGCTCACTGGAATATTAGTTTCTGCACCCAAGAACATTAGTAGCAACAAAAATATGGAACGCTTCACGAATTTGCGTGTCATCCTTGCGCAGGGGCCATGCTAATCTTCTCTGTATCGTTCCAATTTTAGTATATGTGCTGCCGAAGCGAGCACGAATCTAATCTCGATCCGCAACGTATTTATAGTTCCTAAGAGTAAATTCTTTATAATAAGGGCGAGATCCTTTAAAAATTATTTTGGATCCCATTAGTTCTATTTTTTAGTGTAATATATGGTGTATGCAGTGTACTTATTGCCCAGGCTTAGAAAAGTGTTTGCTGTTCTACCAAATAACGCTACAGTGGCTGCCGGGAATTAACCGCTTATTACCATATATGTAAATAACCCTAGAAGCTGGAGCCGTACGAAAACCGCCTCCGTCCCAGAAGCCTCTAGAAAGCGGCGGCGCCGCTGAGAAGACTCGTTGATCTAGAGGAAGATGGCGGCACCGGAGCTGGGGAGTTAGGGGAGCGTGCACCGTAAACATCCGCTCGGCTTGGCTCACAGGCTGGCAGGTGAGCGCGCGACGGCAGGGGTCTGGGGCTGAGGGGACGGCCAGTCTGTGGACAGCGTGAGCAGTCTTGGGAAGCGCGGCGTCTGGAGGCGGGGCCTGCGGGGTCAGTGGGAGGATCTGGAGCAAAGGGTGCTGGGTACGCGGCTTCAGCGCATGGGGCGGGGCCCAGGGAGGGGGGCGGAAGCTCACGGTGGTGGCAGGGTTGGCGGGGAACTCTGGGTGGGGTCCTGGAGAGTGTAGGGTCCTTGGGGTGGAGCCTTAGAGTTTAGGGTGGGGCTGCGACTCACCGGGCGAATTGGGGGCGGGGTCTGGAAAGTCAAGGTTATACAGAAGGGCGGGTAAAAGACTTGAAGGGTTTGTGGGCCGACCTTGTGAAGTAGAGTTGATGGGGGGTAGAAAGTAAGAAAAGTCGGGTGATGATAATTTCATTGTTACTGAGCTTTTATCACAGTGAAGGCAAACACCTAAAACAAACGCCGGGTGCTTAGAAAACGGTGAGGAATCTTCACTGCTTTTGGTGTTGGTTGTCAGCCTGAGCCCCAGGCGCAATCCCCTGGCTCCCCTAGTATGTTTGTCTGGTCTTGTTCCAAGGTAGCTCCACCCTCTTGCACATCTCAGGGTTGTTCCTTCCGAAGAGACCCTAATGCTTCCCAATTTTCCCCACTGCCCTTACCATGCCTCTGGTGGACCTGTGCAGCCCTGCTGCTGCTACTCTGGACTCTGCCCTTGGCTCCCACAGTTGGTTGGCCCTTTTACCTAGATGTGTCATGACCCTTCCACTGTTACTGAACTAAACTGAGATCTACTTACCCAGTACAGTAAAGCCACCGAAGCTGAAGCTGAGAGTTGCAGTGGGAGAAAGAGGCGTTTTATTGCATGGTGCGCCTAAGGAGCATCAGCAGCTAATGCTTAAGACTCAAACTCCCCAGTGGGTTACAAGGAAGGGTTTTTAAAGGCAGGGGTACATTTCAGGAAAGCAAAAGCTGCCGACAAAATCATAAATCAGTGCTAAGGATGTGGCTCACACCCATAATCCCAGCCCAGGCTGAGCCAAGGGGATAACTTGAGGCCAGGAGTTTGAGACCAGCCTGGGCAACACAGTTACACCCTGTCTACAAAAAATAGAAAAATTCGACTCAGCACCTGTGGCTCAGCAGCTAGGGCACCAGCCACATATGCCAGAGCTGGCGGGTTTGAACCCATTCCGGACCTGCCAAAACAACAATGACAACAAAAAAAAAATAGGCTGGCGTTGTGGTGGGCACCTGTAGTCCCAGCTACTTGGGAGGCTGAGGCAAGAGAATTGCTTAAGCCCAAGAGTTGAAGGTTGCTGTGAGCTATGATGCCACAACACTCTACCGAGGGCGACATAATAAGACTCTATCTCAAAAATAATAGTAATAAAATAGAAAAATTAGTTAGGCACAGTGGCATAGCCCTGTATTCCCATCTACTAAGGAGGCTGTTATGATGTTATCTTTTATTTTCCATAGGGAACTAAAACACCTGGGGACTCTAGTTGCTTGGAGAACTATTGTTTTTATCCGGTGGTTATTTTACCTTTTTATTTTTTATTTTTTTGAGACGGAGTCTCACTTTATCCCCTCAGTAGAGTGCTGTGGCGACACAGCTCACAGCAACCTCCAGCTTCTGGGCTTAGGCGATTCTCTTGCCTCAGCCTCCCGAGTAGCTGGGGCTACAGGCATCTGCCACTATGCCCGGCTATTTTTTTTGGTTGTTGTTGTTGTTGTTGCAATTTGGCCAGGGCCGGGTTTGAACCCACCACTGTTGGTATATGGGGCTGGCGCCCTACCCACTGAGCCACAGGCGCCACCTGGTTAATTTATTTTTTAAGGGTAGTTAGATGCCAAGAATTTTCTTTGAAAGGGATTCAGATTTTTATTTCTATGCCTTGGCCCTGCTTGGGGAAAAGCCTTCCCCTTACCTCCCTTCCCCCATCCCCTGGACCCTAAGAAGTGTCCCTGCTCCAGATCTCAATGGGGACTTCCATCTCTGGTGTGCAAGAGCTTACAAGGCCCAGGACCACCCTATGCTTTCCCTCCCTCCCTAATTCCACCTGGCCACTCCTAAAACACCCCAGCTGGGTCTTTGCACTGTTTATTCCTTCTCTGAATCTGTTCGGCACCTGCAGGCACTCAGTCAACATGGATGATGGAGCTAGACTTTCCTCCCTCTTGCAGTAGCCAGCACCTATCCTTGAAGTGTGACCTGCAGCATCTGTGGCAGGTGGGATGATGGACCTGGCCTATGTCTGCGAGTGGGAGAAATGGCCCAAGAGCACTCATTGCCCATCTGTGCCGCTGGCCTGTGCCTGGTCTTGCCGCAACCTCATCGCCTTCACCACGGACCTGCGCAGTGATGACCAAGGTGCGCCTGCTCACCCTGCCCCCTCATACCATGTCCCCCAACCATGCTTTTCCACTCCAGCCCTCATCCATCACTTGGGGTACTTTTATTTTTTTTTTTTTTCCCATCACTTGGGGTATTGAGAGTCCTGCCTCACAGTGGCGCAGAGAGTACTCTGTCCCCCTCACCCCCAAACCTGGTGCCTGGAGATGCTGGGGTCAACACAGTGTGGATGGAGCATTGCTCCAGTGGGTGGTCAGCTAGGGCTTGTCAGAGGCTTCTGCCCCAGTTCTCCAGATTGTACATGTCACTATTTGGCTTTTGAAAGCCCTTGATTCAGTGCTGTGCCTGTCTCTTCTCTATTGTTTGTGTAATGTGTGCTCATTAGGGAAAATTAGGATAATTTGTTATCTTCTGCAGAAAGACTGTGAGCATTTTGGAGTAATTTTCTTCCAATTTGTTTTCTGTCGCCTTTTGAAAATATGGTCATAGCCACACTGGCAGTCCATCCCAGGCCTGTCTCATCTTTTCCTGGGAAGACAACCTGTTCCTCAGCTGTCTTATGGCTGTCACTGTGGCTTTGCCATGGGTGGAACACATGCTAGTTTCCTATTCCAGTCTTGCCTGGCATCACCATCATTTTAGAGCCTTGGTGCCAGGCCATGCTGACTATGTCCCATCCCCACAGATCTGACCCGTGTGATCCACATCCTGGACACAGAGCACCCCTGGGACTTGTACTCTATTGCCTCAGAGCATAGCGAGGCCATCACTTGTCTTGAGTGGGACCAGTCAGGTGAGTGACGCTCGACCCCAGATGACAGGACAGCATGCCCTCCCTGTCTTCCTGGCAGTCTTCAGGACCCAATGCTGGGACTGTAGCCCTCAGCCTATGACTTTGCAGCCACTGCTCCTCCTGCATTGTCTTGAATGTTCCCATTCCATGTGTCCAGAGCTCTCCTGGAGCATACCTGATGCCAACCTGTTCTCTGCCTTTGCCCAGGCTGCAGCCTCTCCCCCAAATGGACTCCTCTCAGGCTCCTGAATGTTTTCCATCAGTGGAGGGTTTGTGATGCCATTTGTCACCTGCAGGGTCTCGGCTCCTGTCAGCAGATGCTGATGGACAGATCAAGTGCTGGAGCATGGCAGACCACCTGGCCAACAGCTGGGAGAGCACAGTGGGCAGCCTGGTGGAGGGGGACCCCATCGTGGCTCTGTCCTGGCTACACAATGGGGTGAAGCTGGCATTGCATGTGGAGAAGGTGGGTGTCCTGCCTGAGTGAGCAGGTGAGGTGGAAAAGATTGTGCCACTGTACATCCACCTGCCATCCTGTCTCCTCTCTTTCCACCAACATCATCTTGTTTTTTAAGCCTTGAGCCTGGCTCACACTTAACAATTGAGCTTTCACTTAGCACCTGTGTTTTTAGTGCTGCCCATTTAATTGATAGTAGCTGTTCTCAGTGAGCCATTTATATAACTGGTGGCTTCTGTCCTTAGTGAACCACCTATCTCTTTCCTTTTTTCTTTCTCAATAAGAGGTTAAACTTAGTGAGCCACCTATTTAAATAGTGAGCCACTCTCCTCAACATGCTGCCTATTTTGCAAATGGCTGCTGTCTTCAGAAGCCAGCCTACCCTTTGATTCAGTAACATCCCAGAATTCCTCTCTCCATAGCCTATGATTCAGCTCAGTATCAATAGTTAAGAGTGGGAGTAGACAGGGTTGGGGGCACCTGAGTTCAAATCCTGAATTCATGCCCTCTGGTATTAGTTTCCTTATTAAAAGTGAGATTGTTGGGCGGTGCCTGTGGCTCAGTGGGTAGGGTGCCAGCCCCGGCCAAACTGCAACAAAATATCGCCAGGTATTATGGCAGGTGCCTGTAGTCCCAGCTACTCAGGAGGCTGAGGCAAGAGAATTGCCTAAGCCCAAGAGCTGGAGGTTGCTGTGAACTGTGACGCCACGGCACTCTACCGTGGGCAACAGAGTGAGATGCTGTCTCTAAAAAAAAAAAAGATCACTGTGAAGATCCTAGGAGAAGGCATGACAGGAGCTCTGCTCAGGGCCTGGCACAGGGTGAAAGCCCTATGATTGTTGTATGGACTAAAGGCTTAACTCCTTCCATTTGTGTGCTGGAGCTGGCCCCTCCCAGGAACCAGGAGGCCTTTTCAGAGTAAGGCAGCAGGACACGATCTTTCTTCTCATCCCCTTCTCTGAGTGTCTCTCCAAGGACTGCTGTGGTCAGCGCATGGCCCTGGTGCTAACTTCATACCATGAGTAGGCCTTCCAAAATGCACTCCCCACCCTGCAGGCCCTGTTGGTCTGTTTTGTGGGGTGGTTTGATAACAACTTTATTGAGATAGAACTTAGAGACCCCATAGCTGTCCCATTTAGAGTGTACATTCTAGTGAGTTTTAGTGTATTTTCAGGAAGGTGCAGCCACCTCCATAGTCAATTTTAGAACATTTGCATCACCCCCAAAAGCGGCCCCTACCCCATTAACTGTCACTTCATCCCCAACCCCAGCCATTGGCAACCATAAATTCACTTAGCTCCTTTGGATTTGCCTGTTCTGGACATTTTCTATAAATGGAATCTCACATTACGTGGCCTCCACATTAATAACTACACAGCAGGGAGGAAGTGCAAAAGCACTGCAGAGAGAAAAGCTGGACACATGAGGCTGCTTGTTGCATGATTCTGTTCAGGTGAAATTCCAGAAAAGGCAAAACTAGTGACAAAAATCCTATCAGTGATTGCTAGAGGGTGTGTTGGGGGTGGCCAGCTGCTAAGGACACTCCTTGGAGGTGGTGAAAATGGTCCAGTCTTGATTGTTGCGGTTTTCCATAATGGCATATATTTAAGACTCACGCTTAAAAAAGGGTGTTGTATGTAAATTATGACTTAATAAATCTGATTGTAAAACATAAGGCAGACCAGCAGCAGCGAGTACTTACCCTGCGCTTCCTATATGCTTCACCTCAGGGTAGACCATACTCGGCCTCCTGCCCCTTTTTTTTTAGACAGAGTCTCAAGCTGTTGCCCTGGGTAGAGTGCTGTGGCATCATAGCTCACAGCAACCTCCAACTCCTGGCCTCAAGCAATCCTCTTGCCTCAATTTTTCTATTTTAAGTAGAGACCGGGGGCAGGGTGGGGAGGTCCTTACTCTTGTTAAGGGTGGTCTTGAACTCCTGAGCTCAAGAAGTCCACCCTCCTCAGCCTCCCTGAGTGCTAGAATTATAGGCATGAGCCACTGCACCTCGCCCCTCCTGCCCATTTTTGTAAATGAAATTTATTGGCACACATCTGTACCCACTTGTTTGTGTACCACCTCCAAGGCAGAGACAGAACTGAGTAGTTGGCAACAAGAACCACTTGGCCCCCAAAACTGAAAATTCTGAAAGTCTGGCCTTTGACAGAAAGAGGTATGACTCCTGTTGTACATATGTTCACTCACTGAAACCTCTCCACTGTCTTCTGAAATAGAGATGTCATTTATTCCATCTCACAGATGAGGAGACTAAGGGTCAGAGAATCCCACCTTCCAGTGTTCAAGTGGCCAAGGCAGGACTTGAACTCAAGTCTGTGTTCTCCTTGCCTCTGCTACATTGTTCCTCTGTGTGGGTGTTTCTTGTTTCTTTTTTTCTTTCTTTTTTTTTTTTTTTTGCAGTTTTTGGCCAGGGCTGGGTTTGAACCCGCCACCTCTGGCATATGGGGCCAGCGCCCTACTCCTTTGAGCCACAGGCACCGCCCAATAAATGTATTTTGTCTTTTTGTTGTTGTTGTTGCTGTTTTGGCCAGGGCCGAGTTCAAACCCACCACCCTCGGTATATGGGGCCGGCACCCTACTCACTGAGCTACACGCGCTGCCCTGTGTGGGTGTTTCTATGGGTGCAGCTCCTCAAGGGGGCTTGTCAGATCACAAAAGGAAACCCTGAAAAGCTAAGCAGGCCCTTTGTTCCCCTCCCCTGCAGTCAGGCGCCTCCAGCTTTGGTGAGAAGTTTTCCCGAGTCAAGTTTTCACCATCACTCACACTATTTGGTGGCAAGCCCATGGAGGGCTGGATTGCAGTTACTGTCAGTGGCCTGGTTACTGTGTCACTGCTGAAGCCCAGCGGGCAGGTGCTGACATCAACTGAGAGTCTGTGCCGGCTACGTGGCCGGGTGGCCCTAGCCGACATTGCCTTCACCGGTGGTGGCAACATCGTAGTGGCCACAGCGGATGGCAGCAGTGCCTCGCCTGTGCAGTTCTACAAGGTGTGTGTGAGTGTGGTCAGTGAGAAGTGCCGCATTGACACCGAGATCCTGCCCTCACTCTTCATGCGCTGTACCACTGACCCCAACCGCAAGGATAAGTTTCCTGCCATCACCCACCTCAAGTTCCTGGCCCGGGACATGTCAGAGCAGGTGAGCCAGTGGGAGGGGTGGGGCCCCTGCAGCAACCACTGGCAAGTTTGATAGCTTAAAATAAAACATTATCTGACTGTTCTGGGGGTTAGAGTCTGACATGGGCCTTAATGGGCTAATGTCAATATGTGTCAGGGTGAGTCTCTCCTGGGGAAAGGAGGATCCCTTTCCCACCTTTTCCAGCATCTGGAGGCTGTCCACATCCTTCACTTCAGCAGCACAGCATCTTCCAATCTCTCTGCCTCTGACCCTCCTGCCTCTTTGTAAGAGGACTCTGTGTTGACACTGGGGGCCCTAGGTAATCCAGGATGCCCTCCATTTCAAGGTCCTTAATCCTACCTCAGAGTCTCTTCTGCCATGTGAAGTGTCCTATGCACAGGTACCTGGATGAGGACAGGGATATCTTTGGGGAGTTGTTTAGCTTGTCATCTGCCTTCCCTATGTCATCATGAATCAATAAAGCCTCAAACTTCTTAAGCATTTCCCTTGGTACTCCTCCTTTTCTTATCAGGGAGGGTGCTATCTGGGGTGACATTTACCGTTCTGTACTGCTTCTTGGGGGTGTGTGGTAGGTAGGTGGAGGTAGATTGGGGACAACAGCCCTGTGAAGTAGGTGCTGTATACATCTACTTGCCCATGGCTTCCATAGGATGGGGTGAGAGAGTGGGACCTGTGGACAGCCCAGGGGTCCCGAGCCCTCACCCACTCCCACCCCCCTTAGGTGCTCCTTTGTGCGTCAAGCCAGACGAGCAGCATCGTGGAATGCTGGTCCCTTCGGAAGGAGGGGCTCCCTGTGAACAACATCTTCCAGCAAATCTCTCCTGTGGGTGAGTCTACAATTGCGGTTCTTAACCTGTGGATCGTGACCCACAGGAACTGTATTAAAGGGCCATAGCATTAGGAAGGTTGAGAACCACTGGTCTACAAGAAGCCCCCAGGTTCACACTCCTGAGACACTTGGTTCTAATTCATTGAGTGCTTCACAAATATTTGTTGAATCCTCTTCACACACTGCTGCAGGAGAGTGCTATTGTCATCTGCCCTGTGGAGGAAACTGAGGCTCAGGAGTGGAGTCACTCACCCATAATCACTTAGCAGGGATGGTGTGTCTGGTTGATGTAACAGCAAGTGCAAAGGTTCTGAGGCACAAGCACCATGAGCTAAAGCAGGCTGGGAGGGGGCAGGTGGAAGGCAGGGCTGGGATTGTTCATAGAATCCTCCAGAAACCTTGTTCAGAATGAAAGAGCTACGGCTCTGAGGGTTTAGCTGAGTCTGCCAAGAACACATACCACCTGGCCTATCTTTTCAGCAGCATCTTCTGAGCCCCCATTTCTGCCTCTATCTGCTCATCTACTCCCTACCCCCACTCTTTGAACCCTGCATGGCCAGGACTATGCAACAGAAAGACTGTTACCACCAGCTCCCCAACATAGAATCCTGGGGTGGGACAAAGCAGAGATGCTACCTGAAATGACTTGGGGAAGCTAGGGAAGTCACTGATTTTCAAAGCCCCAAAGCAAGGCTGTGGAGCCACTACCCCACCCCAGTTTTCAGGTTGGCAGCAACACCCTGGAGAAGGGAGATGTTTCCTAGCAGATGAAAGCTGAAGCATCTTGCTGATTAGCACTAATGGTTCCTGGAGTGGTTGGCTCTGGGGTGGATGCTAATCAGAAGCCACTAATGAAACCATGTCAAGAGGCCCCTAGTGGCCTGTTGTCCTGTGGGGGTGGTTACATAAACTGCCCATTTTGGTCTTCAGAGTAATTGCATGTGAAGAGGGTCACTGCTGCTCCTCCTGGCAGGCCCCAGCAGTGTGAGTCACCAGGCAGTTTGAGCTCCATTAGCTCATTTGACAAGGTCAATAGGTTTGCATTCAGACATCTCTCCAGCCCAGATGGTGGCCAACCCCAGGGCCAGTGGTGGGGCCTCAGCACTGCTGGCTACCTGGGTTCTTTTTTCTGTCCTTCTGGAGAGTAGCCTGTGGGGCTCCTGTGGCCAAGGTACTGACTCCTTCCTGTAGTCCACCTCTGTTCAGCTCTCTGGCTAATGAACCCCAGGTAGATGGCCCCCAGTTGCTCTGACATCAAAAATGCCTACTTGCTAGCCCTGTCCCTCGCCCCTTCCCTCTCTTCCATCCTACCTATGGGCAAATGCTCACCTGCTGCAGCTGTTGTGGCCCCAGCCCCTTGCCAAGCTCTGTTGTTCCTTCTCTCACTGTCTTCCACATAGCAGGATCTCATCACAAGTGAGCCCACAGCACACAGTGGCCTCTCACTGCCCCCTATAAAATCCCACATCCTCAGGCAGCTGTAAGGACCTGGGACATGGTCTCTCAAAGCTCAACACTTCCCCCTCTGTCATGCATTCCAACTTCACCAAGCTGTGTGGCCCAGCCACCTCTGCCACACCATCCCCCTCTGCCACACTGTCCCTGCCTGGCCAGCCCTCTCTGCTCCCTGCCTGGGTGCAGTCAGCCCCAGGTGGACACTTGGGCCTTTACTTCACCCCTCAGCACCCTGGCCCATCAGGGGAATGCCTGCCCTGGGGCACATACACAGGGGTTTGGAGCCCAGGTCTCCTTGACCAGCCAGGCAGACCCAGGCAAGAGACTTAGCCTCTCCCCTCCTCAAGCTCCCCCACATGTTATTATACTACCTACTTCACCTAGTGTTATAACATGTTTCATGTTTTCTGTGTGAGAGACCAAATTCCACAAGGCAAACTGCCCCTTACCACTCTGTGACCTCTGGTAGTCCCAGCTACTCTCCAGGCCTCAGTTTCTCCCTGGGGAATAATGTTTGCCAGGAACTCCCTTACTGGGCTGGGAGCAGCAGGTCTGAAAGAGATAAAGGCTTCATAACTTTGATGATTTCTCCAGGGCAAAGATCTCAGGACAACATGGGTGGCACAGAGGAGCCATGTCACAGTCAGCTTTCACTACCTAACTAGCTCCAAACAACCAACAGTCCTCCCTTGTCTCTGTGGCTAGGCTGCCTTGACTGCTCTTCCTGGGTTCTCAAGTATCTGCAATAAGCTGCTGGGGTAACCTGGACACTATTTTCCTGTCATGAGGCACCCCTTCTCCGTGTGTCCTTGTGTGCTCCAGCAGGCAGTTTGAGTTGACTTAAGTGTCCTGAGTGCATCAAGCAAGCTGGTCCCCTGCATAAACCACTGATTTTCAAAATCCCAAAGCAAGGCTGTGGGGCCACTGCTCCACCCCATTTTTCATGCCTCAGTTACAGCATATTTACCAACATGTGTGGCCAACTCCAATGACTCTGCCCGGTGTTGGGAGGAGCTGCATCATCACCCTGATGGCAGGGTGGAGAAGGGTGGGTCTGGGACCAGTTCACGGTTCAGTCCTGTGTAGCTTTTTTGACTGGGGAGGTATGGGTCCAGAACTTCCCAGATGATGAAAGAGTTTTCTCTTTCCCAGAAAAAACTCACTGATGTCCAAAATGGAATGTTGGAATTATGTAGCTGCATTACTTTGTCCTACTGTGTTGGCTTTGTCAGGAGGGTGAGATGGCATCACTACTATAAGCCTATACCCTCCTGGTCTCCATAAAAATCCCAGGACTGCATGCTAATGGCCCACTCAGGTCACGGGCCCATTCCTAAACCATCAGCTGGTAAGGTCTGGAGTTCTCTGATTGGCCAGGCCTAGATCTTACCTGGTTGATAGCAAACCTGGGCCAGACCCCTAGAGAAGGGGGCTCTGGGCAGGCACAGCTCTAACAGCCCCTGATGAACTCACTGATTCCTTATCAGTCTTGTCTTCACTCCATCACCATGCCATTTCTCTGCCCTCTGATTTTTCAGTTGGCGACAAACAGCCCATGATTCTCAAATGGCGGATCCTGTCAGCCACCAATGACCTAGACCGTGTGTCAGCTGTGGCACTGCCCAAGCTACCCATCTCGCTCACTAACACCGACCTCAAGGTGGCCAGTGATACCCAGTTCTATCCTGGTCTTGGTAAGGCTGAAGTCAGGAGCAGTGTGTGCAGCCTCTCAGGTCCCACTGTGGGAGGTGGATTCTGAGGCTGGCCTTAGGGCCACAGGAGCTCAACCTCTAGCTTCAGATCAGTTCCCAGCAAGGAGACAGGCTGGCACACAAAAACCTGTGCTCCTTAACATGTAAAGAGCTGTTGCAAATTAATAAGGGAGAACTTGGGGGCAAAATTTCTTTCCAGGCAGGCAACACCTGTCCTCCCCACCATGGTAGCAACTACAGTATTGGTCCTGGTTTAAATCGTGATGTGTCAACTCATGAGCAAATCAGGCATGTCCCCCACACTGAGCCTCAGTCTGCTTAGCTGTAAAGTGGAGACATGTCTGCCATAGCTCAGGCCCTTCGCTTTCCCAGCTTTCATCCTCCTCCACTTCCCTGTAAAGAATATTTGTCAAAATCCATACTAGGCTCAGGGCCTCTCATTTGAAACCTGCTGAGAGATAGAAGTGGGTACACTGTACTCAGCTTGAAAACTCCTTGTTCTCCATTTTCTAGCCTTTCCTTACTGTCCAGAAATTCATTTATTATTCTGTTGAGCCCACAAGCTATAGATTTTAGAGCCCACCTGCATTACATTGTGTCAGCAGATTACTTGGTTTCCTCAAGACAGTTAGAAGTCTTGCCAACAGTTGGCCCCCAACCGTGCCACCCTGAGGTGCTCTAGAAGGCCCTACTTTGGAGCTCTAGAAGACCCTACACCAGGGTCTTTTCCACCTGGAATGCCCTCTCCACCTTGTCTCCCTGGAGGGTGTCAGCCACAACTTAGTCCTAGCTGCAAGGGGCCTTGGGAGATGTGTTCTGAGGTGGACAAATGACCTCTTTCTTCCTTGACTTGGGGGCCTTGTCACTAAAGAAAGAAGAAAGAGTAGCTGGGGGCAGTGGACTGGCTACCTGGGTGGTGGGCTCACATTCCCACCCAAGATGGGCAGCTTCTGCTTGGCGCTAAGCAGGTGAGCATATTCTAGACCTTGCCCAAGCCTGAACCCACCTGTGCCTCACTACAGGACTGGCCTTGGCCTTTCACGATGGCAGTGTCCACATTGTGCACCGGCTCTCACTGCAGACCATGGCTGTCTTCTATAGCTCTGTGACCCCACGGCCGGTGGATGAGCCGGCCATCAAGCGGCCTCGGACTGCAGGCCCTGCTGTTCACTTTAAGGCCATGCAGCTCTCCTGGACATCTCTGGCCCTTGTGGGCATTGACAACTATGGGAAGGTAAGTACCATTTCAGTCCAAACCTGAGAAGCAGTGATGATTTCAGGGTGGTGAGCTGTGCCCCTGGCAAGAGAGGATGGAGGTGTGAGCCCCCTTTGGTCTCTTTTGGCCCCCTTCTCTCCATCTCTTAACAGGTTACTTGGCTTCCAGGCCTGTGTTTGAAAGAGGATTAATATTGCTCAACAAGGTGATGTAAAAAATCCCTGGGTGGCCTGCAGCACATAGTAGGTGCTCAGTATGTAGGAGTTGTTAGAATGGATACTTTTCATATCATAGACTTCTTAGAATTAAACGTGGCAACATACAGAAGCCTAGCACAGCACCTGGCACATAGATAGCAGCTGCTCAGTGAATGTTTTCCTTTCTTGTTCCCAGAGGAACTTGTCCTCAACCCTGGTAGAAAGGGGTGAGCAGAGCACACATATGCATACATACATGCACGCATCTGTGTGCACACTTACCACGTGTGCATTGTTAGCCTTCCCAAGTAGATACAAGAAATAGCCACCCATACCCCCATCCTGGCCCAGGCACAGAGCTGTCCTGGAGAGAAGGCCCTTGGCAGGTCACTTTCTGCCACACAAGCACCCACCCTGCAGTTCCAAGTTGGCAGCTCATGTCTGAAACCTCTGCATGTCCTGGCATCTCAGCCTGGCTGGCTTCACGTGTGACAGGTTCAGCTCCTCTTTCCAAGGACCCTATGGCCCCTGAAAGCGTATGTGTGCCTACCACCTCAGAGGCACTCCGCAAACTCAGTGAGACCTTTGAAGCCATCTTAGAGAACTTTCCTGTGCACATTTCTCCCATGAACCTTGTTTAATGTGTACTGCATGCCAAACTCTGTCAAGCCCCTCACGTGCACCCAGACTCAACTCTTAGACCACCTACTTCCCCGACATGTACAGCAAGGCCCAGAGAGGGAGTGCCAGGCACCCGGAGCCACATAGCTTTCAAGTGCCTAGGAGCTCTGGCTCTGCCCCCATTCATCCTGTGACACAGATGGCCTTGGCAGCCCTTTGCCTTCCTGCTGTCACCCAGGTCTCCATCTCACCTCTCTCTGTTTTCCCCTACACTGACAGCTCAGCATGCTTCGCATCTCACCCTCAATGGGCCACACGCTGGATGTCAGCCTGGCACTTCGGCACCTGCTCTTCCTGCTTGAGTACTGCATGGTGACTGGCTACGACTGGTGGGACATCCTGCTGCATGTGCAGCCCAGCATGGTGCAGAGCCTGGTGGAGAAGCTGCATGAGGAGTATACTCGCCAGAATGCTGCCCTGCAGCAGGTGGGGGGGTCTGCCCGCATCAGGTGGGGGATCTGGCAGCACAGGTGGGGGGAGTCTACCCATACCAGATGAGGGGGTCTACCTGCATCAGGAGGGGGTGGTGGTCTCCTTGCAGCAGGTGAGGAGGTTCTACCTGCAGCAGGTGATACACAGGTGGGGGTGGTCAGTCTACACCAGGTATTCCCTGTGAGTATCCTCACCCCCATGGCCCCATCCACACCAGCAGCACCTTGCAGAAGCACTATTCCTACCTACTTAGTTCTTAACCTTGAAAATTTCCTCTGGAAAAAGTTAAACCCTGCATGTAAGATTTGACTCCCTTTAGACCACCCACCTCCTCACTGTTCCCAGTTTTGCGGAGTCTTTCCAAAATTTTTCTCAGAATACACACAAACTCAATAGTACCAGGTGACCCATTATAATGTCACCAGCCCTAGCCCATGCAGAGGAAAAGCAGACAAGAGGTCTAATGATCAGACAGGCAGAGAGAAATTATGAGCAGTGAGGCGCCTGTGCATTGTGTATCTGTAAAACCCAGAACATTCATGACCATTAAATATAACCCAGTGTAGCAGGGCAGCTGCATATAAGGTTAGTAGTATAAAAATCAGTTTTTCCTTAGCCCAGAAATAACTGATAAAACGGTAAAATTGGAGACACTCCTTTCACAGTAGGAACCTGATGAGAAATATATAAGAATGTACAGAGGATTCTGAGAAATTACTCCAGATTGAGGCTGCGATTTATTTTATCTTTTATTGAGACAGAGTCTCACTCCATCACCCTGGGCAGAATAATGTGGCGTCACAGCTCACAGCAACCTCAAACTCCTGGGCTCAGGCAATCCTCTTGCCTCAGCTTCCTGAGTAGCTGGGACTATAGCCCTCCCCTGCCCATGACACCTGGCTAGTTTTTCTGTTTTTAGTAGAGATAAGGTCTCACTCTTACTCAGGCTGGTCTCAAACTCCTGTGCTCAAGCAGTCCACCTGCCTTGGCCTCCCAGTGTGCTAGGATTACAGGTGTGAGCCACTGCACCCATCGAGGCTAGGATTTATAACTGATAATTACAACTCCAGTGCAAATAAAACCTCTCACTCATAGGGCCCTGTCAGTGCCACGTATTCTATCCTCTAACTTATCTTTCTTTCCCACTAAATTAGGGTCTCTCCGCCAGACACTGGGGACATTTGGGGCATTTGATCATTTACTCTGGTGGGTAGTGCAGTCCTGTCCTATTGAGCAGCATCCCTGACCTCTGCTCATTGGTTGCCAGGGGAACCCCTAATTGTGACAACTAGAAATGTTTCCAGGCTCAGTGCCTGTAGCTCAGTGGCTAGGGTGCCAGCCACATACACCGGAGCTGGTGAGTTGAAACTCAGCCTGGGCCTGCCAAACAACAATAACAACTGCAACTAAAAAATAGCTGGGCTCCTGTAGTCCCAGCTACTTGGGCAGCTGAGGCAAGAGAATCGCTTAAGCCCAAGAGTTTGAGGTTGCTGTGAGCTGTGATGCATGGCACTCCACCCAGGGCAACATAGTGAGACTCTGTTTCAATAAAAAAAGAAATATTTCCAGATATCTTGTCCTGTGGGGCAGGCCCTGTTATTCTCCCGTTTTATCATCAGAGAGAAAGGCACAGAGAGGTCGAGCAGTATGCTCCAACTTACCCAGTGAATGGGTATTCACACCACATCACTCTCTCTCTAGGGCCCCTCCCAGCCAGCACTTTGGCAAATGCCACTCCCCTGGGTCCCTGGGGCACCCCAGCCTCTTGCTCATGCCATCCAACCCTCCCCCAGGTCCTCTCCACCCGGATCCTGGCCATGAAGGCTTCACTTTGCAGGCTGTCACCCTGCACAGTGGCCCGTGTGTGTGACTACCACACCAAGCTCTTCCTCATCGCCATCAGCTCTACCCTCAAGTCCCTGCTGCGCCCACACTTCCTCAACACACCTGACAAGAGTCCTGGCGACCGGCTGACTGAAATCTGTGCCAAGATCACAGACGTTGGTGGGTCCTGGCCTCAGGAAAGACTCTGCAGGCCACCTGGGGACAGAGTTCTCCTGCCTTCTTTGTGTTTCCTGTCCATAAAAGTAATCTAGGTTTGTAATAGAAAATTTGGACCAGAAACAGAGATAAATAAGTACATGCCAGAAGATGTCCTGCTGAAAAAAAATAGCCATTTAAACCTCTCTCCCTACCATGTACCTTTGAAAGCAGATTCTGCAACAGAGCAATGGGCCTTGCTTGGGTTCTGGCTTTTCCTTTTATTTATGTTTTATTATTTATTTATTATTTTGAGACAGAGTCTCACTATGTTACCCTCAGTAGAGTGCTGTGACGTCATAGCTCACAGCAACCTCAAACTCTTGGGCTCAAGTGATTCTCTTGCCTCAGCCTCCCAAGTAGCCACTACAACGCCTGGCTATTTTTTTTGTTGGAGTTGTCATTGTTGCTGAGCAGGTGCTGGCTGGTGTATGTGGTTGGCATAGAACCCACTAGCCTCGGTGTATGTAGTTGGCACTCTACTCACTGAGCTACGGGTGCCGAGCCTGGCTTTTCCTTTTAAAAACTTAGGTGTTTTTTTTTTTATGTTTTGAGTACAACTGTGGCTCTCCTAATAGCAGAGACTTGTGTGAGTATTCCTGGTTATTTCTGTAGGACCATTCTAAATTCTGTCCAAGAGTCCCCTGCTGGGTGACTAACAAGTGCCAGCCATACAGTGGAGTAGTTACAACTCCAGGGGGTGATGAGGCCCTGGCCTCACAGAACTTGCCCTGGACCTGGGACCAAAGTTCACTGGAGTGGTCAGGCCTGAGAAGCAGTGTCTCTGGCTTGGATAGGTGGGGGATTTCTGGTTCCTTTCTGGCCCTTACCTTGAGGCCCCCCACAGTGACACTGTTGTCTGCTCACTTACTCCCAGTGTCAGTGTGGCAGTGGCAGTAGTGAGTGGTGGGTGCTCAGTCAGGGTTGCAGAGCTCAGGGCTGTATGTAAGCCTAACCTCCATCTCCTTGCAGACATTGATAAGGTCATGATCAACCTCAAGACGGAGGAGTTTGTCCTGGACATGAACACGCTACAGGCACTACAGCAGCTCCTGCAGTGGGTGGGCGACTTCGTGCTCTACCTGCTGGCCAGCCTGCCCAACCAGGTGCTGCACACAGTTGCCCTGTTTCTGTACCCTCTTGACCATGCCCCCTCATCAAAATCCTGTGCCCCTCTATGCAGCAAAGGTCTTTTTCCACTTATTTTATTTTATTGAGACAGACTCTTACCCTGTCACTCTGTCTAGAGTGCTGTGGCATCATAGCTTACAGCAATCTCAGGCTCTTGGGCTCAAGGATCATCTTCCCTCAGCCCCTTGAATAGCTGGGACTACAGATGCCCGCCACCACACCTAGCTAGTTTTTCTTTTTTCTTTTTCTTTTTGTTTGTTTTTTAGTTTTTCTGTTTTTAGTAGAGTTGGGGTCTCACTCTTGCTCAGGCTGGTCTTGAACTCCTGAACTCACTGGATCCTCCTCCCTTGGTGTCCCAGAATGCTAGGATTACAGCATGAACCACCACACCCAGCCCCTTTCTGCCTTTTTTGGGAGCCCCCATTTTATTTTATTTTATTTTCCTTTCTTTTCCGTCCTTCCGTCCTTCCTTCCTTCCTTTCTTTCTTCTTTTTTTTTTTTTTTTTTTTTAGATGGAATCTCTCTGTTAGCCCAGGCTAGAGTGCCATGGTGTCAACCTAGCTCATAGCAACCTCTGACTCCTAGGTTCAGCCCATCCTCCTGCCTCAGCTTTGCAAGGAGCTGGGACTACAGGCATCCACCACACGACACCTTGCTGATTTTTCTATTTAGTGGAGGCAGGGTCTCTTGCTCAGGCTGATCTTGAACTCTTGAGCTCAAGGGATCTTCCTGCCTCAGTCTCCCAGAGTGCTGGGATTACAGGTATGTGCACCCAACCAGAGCCTCTATTTTCTTTCTTTCTTTCTTTTTCTTTTCTTTCTTTCTTTCTTTTTTTTTTTTTTTTTTTTTTTTTTGTCTTAGTGTTACTATATCACCGTTGGAAAAGTGCCATGTTGTCACAGCTCACAGCAACCTCAAACTCTTGGGCTTAAGCAATTCTCTTGCCTCAGCTTCCCAAGTAGCTGGGACTATAGGCGCCCACCACAATGCCCAGCTATTTTTTGTTGCAGTTGTCATTGTTGTTTTACTGGCCCAGGCTGGGTTCAAACCTGCCAACTTTGGTGTATGTGGCTGGCAGTGTAACCACTGTGCTACAGGTGCCAAGCCAAGAGCCTCCATTTTCAAAGCCTGGCATTTTTAGTCCTCCTTCTCACCCAGTACCTCCTCCTCACCCCCTGCCTTTGTGCTCAGTATCCCTGGGATGCTCCCAGCTTTGACATCAAAGGCTTGTCACATGAGCTGCTTTTCTGTCCACCCTCCCATCCGGGCATGGGGGGTACTCTCTCCACCCTCCCCTGTCCCTAGGCCTCTGGTTCCATCCCACGTAGCTCAGCAGGTGACTTCTTTCTCTCACTCTCAGTTTACCCTGTGGTAAACTAAGGATGGGTCTAAGTCCCTCTCCCCCCTTTGTGGTGCTTAGTTGGCCAGGGGTCATGGGTTGTGGAAACCTCCATTCCCTCGTCTAGCTCCCAGTGTCACCCACTGGGTACTCTAGTTGCTAGTTGTGCAGAATTCCAGCCCCAGTGTTGGTGATGTTCCAATCTACTCACCTGTGGGAGGGAGGTGCTTGGCTCCTCCGCATGGGGGTGGTGGAATTTGCCCCAACTGAGGTCTCTGCCACTGGGCACTGTGGTCACCGGAGTGGAGCGTTCTCTGGAGCAGGGCCATCCTGGGCAGCTCAGGGTGCTGATTAGTAGCCCTGGCCTCCACCTACCCTATGCCAGGGACACACCCCCACACCTCCAATGTGACAAGCATAGATACCCCAGACCCTGCCCATCAGTCCAGGTCAGAAGATTCCACTGACTGCCCCCCCCTCCATAAGTCTCTGTATTCCTTAACCATCTGCATTCCTGCCATTCCAAGAAGCTGCACATGCTCAAACCTGCACACTAAATGCCTCTATTCTACAGGGCTCCCCGCTGCGGCCGGGCCATAGCTTCCTGCGGGATGGCACCTCTCTGGGCATGCTGCGGGAGCTCATGGTCGTCATCCGCATCTGGGGCCTGCTGAAGCCCAGCTGCCTGCCTGTGTACACTGCCACCTCGGACACCCAGGATAGCATGTCCTTGCTTTTCCGTCTGCTCACCAAGCTCTGGATCTGCTGTGAGACACCCCCCTCTCTGCTCCCATTCCTCACCAAAACAGCCCTGGCTGGGCCTCCCACCAGAACATAAGCCCCGACAGGTGGCAGTGGCAATGTCTTAGTCTCTGGCATTTCCCCAGTGCCTGGCACAAGTCCAAGCCTGTTGTGTATGGACGTCAGCTGTTACTAGGCAGTTGTTTGCTTGTGTTTTGTCATCAGGTTATATACTTCTGAGGGACTAGGCTCTGTCATTCTTGTATCCCCATTTCAGGGAAGGGCAGTTGGTGCTCAGCAGATATTTTTTAAATGAATTAAGTGGGTTCCTGTTTGACAGAGGAGGTGACTAACTCCCCAGGGTCACCCAGCAGTACAGAGCAGAACAGGGCCTGGACCTGTGAGCCCCAAGGAGTCAACTGTATCCCAGACAGTGTTCTGGGTAGGGACATTGAGCACACAGCCCCCACCATGCCCTTCCTTGCAGGCCGTGACGAGGGCCCTTCAAGCGAGCCGGACGAGGCACTAGTGGATGAGTGCTGCCTGCTGCCTAGCCAGCTGCTCATCCCCAGCCTGGACTGGCTGCCTGTCAGTGATGGCCTGGTCAGCCGCCTACAGCCCAAGCAGCCCCTGCGCCTACACTTCGGCAAGGCGCCCATGCTGCCAGGCAGCGCTACTACCTTGCAGCTTGACGGCCTGATCAGGTGCGTACAATCCCTGCCTTGAGGCCTTTGCACTGTCTGTGACTGTTGCTTCAGTCCAGGCTCACCCCGAATGCCATCCCCTAGAGGCATCCTTTGCTCAGTCCTTGAACCACTCCCACCCAGGACTCTGTCACTCCTTTCACCCTCTCACCTTGTTTTTTCCTGATTTGTGCTGTCTCCTCCCTGCACGGAATGCCCCTGAAGCTGACCTTAGTCTCTAGCTCTTCCAGAGGTCAAGGCCTGCCATAAATCCCACTGTTGGTATAGACTCCCTTGTGTGGCCCAGGGCTCCACCAAAGATGTCCCAAGGGTAGGATATCTGAAGAGCTTAGAAATCATCTCGTGGGCAATTGAGAGCCGGCCTTTCTTGGAGCAGGGTTTGGACAACCCAAACCTACTGAGTTAACTCTTACTGCATGGCAACTCTGTGGTGGGACCTGTGTCATCCCTACTTTACAGGTGAGGAACCAAGCCTTAGAAAGGCATGGTCACTCATGCCCGGTCACACAGCTAGGGTGTGGCCAGGCTAGGATTTGAATCCAAGATCTGTCAGATCCCATCTCCCCAATCACAGACACTAGTTTGATGAAGAAATAGAAGAGGTCAGGTGCGGTGACTCACACCTGTGATTGTAGCACTTTGGGAGGCCAAGGGGGTGGATCGCTCTTGCTCAGGACCAGCCTCAGCAAGAGTAAGACCCAGTCGCTACTAAAAGTAGAAAAACTAGCTGAGTGTGGTGGCAGGCACCTATAGTCCCAGCTACTAGGGAGGCTGAGGCAAGAGGATCTCTTGAGTCCAAGAGATTGAGGTTGTTGTAAACTATGATGATTCCACGGTACTCTACCCAGGGCAACAGAGTGAGACTCTGTCTCAAAAAAAAAAAAGAAGAAGAAGAAAAAGAAACACAAGTGAATTCTCTAAGTAGTTATTACTTTGGGTTGACATTTTAGATGTCACAGATGAGCAAAAGGAAGAAAATGACCCTCTCTGCAGCCCCACCTCCAAGGAACCGCTTCAAGCCCTTGGCTCCAGGACCTTTCAGCATTTTTTTTCTCTTGCTCACAGTCAGAGGAGCTGCCTGATGAATCACAGGCATTGATTTGGGTTTGAGTTTCAGGCAGACTATGAAAAAAGGGATGATCCCATGGGAGGTTTTAAGCTTTTTGTTTTGGAAATTATAATATGTTCAGTAAGTACAGAATAAACTATCTCACCCATTGGCAGCTTTTGGCAGATTCCAAATTGCCCCCGAGGTCCTGATGCTTTGTGGGGCTGGATGTGTCTTGGGCAGAGACCATGTTGAAACATGCCCCCACACACTCTGTTCAACCTCAGATAGGAGAATTGGGAGTGCCCTTCCCTATGCCTTGGACTCCCCCACACCTCAGAAACCAACCAAAGTCAGTGTGGGGAGCCCTAGTCCTGTGATATGCCTCCATTTGTCTGCCTCTCACTGAGGGTACAAGAGTATCAGCTTTTCCCAGCATAGGCAGTGCTACTATAAGTGGCCTGAGTGGTTGTCATTTAGCACATGGGTTGATCCCCAAAGCACAAATCCCAAAGGTAGAGTGTCCAGGCCAAAACCAGCACCATGGTCTGTAGATTTGGTGCCTCAGAGGCCAGGCAGGTGTGTTATCCCATCAGTCAAGGGTGAGGGATCTGGGAATTCACATTCCTGGGTCTGTGATTCTAGAGAGACTTTCATGCCAATATTTAAATATGGTTGTATACAGCTGTTTTTTAAACAAAACCTGTTGGCCAGGTGCTGTGGCTTATGCCTGTAATACTAGCACTCTGGGAGGCTGAGGCAGGAGGACCGCTTGAGCTTAGGAGTCCAAGATCAGCCTGAGCAAGAGTGAGACCCCTTCACCACTAAAAATAGAAAAACTAGCTGAGTATTGTGGTGGGCACCTATAGTACCAGGTACTTGGGAGGCTGAGGCAAGATCTTCACTCAAGCCCAAGAGTTTGAGGTTGCTGTGAGCTATGATGCTATGGAACTCTACCCAAAGTGACAGAGTGAGACTATCTCAAAAAAATAAATAAATGAAATGAACGTTCTCATTTCTTCTTCTTTTTTATTTTGAGACAGAGCCTTAAGCTTTCACTCTGGGTAGAGTGCTGTGGCATCATAGCTCACAGCAACCTCCAACTCCTGGGCTCAAGAGATTCTCCTGCCTCCACCTCCCAAGTAGCTGGGATTACAGGCGCCTGCCACAACACCTGGCAATTTTTTTGGTGTAGTTGTCATTATTGTTTAGAACTGCTGGGATGAGTTCGAACCCACCAGCCCTGGTGCATGTGGCTGGTGCCCTAACCACTGAGCTACGGGCACTGAGCCAACTTTCTCATTTCAAAGATCGAATTAAGATAAGACAAAGGGAAGAAAATATAAAACCCTTTGAATCCCTCTGTGGGCTTTATAACTTTCCAGCCTTTAGTTTGTGCACAGAATTGTTATTTTATATCACTATTAGTTATTTTTGTTTTTATTTTATTTTTTTTGAAATTATTATTTTTTATGTCACCCTCAGTAGAATGCTGTGGCATCACAGATCACAGCAACCTCAAACTCTTGGGCTTAAGCAATTTTCTTGTCTCAAGTTAAAACATGAGCCTCCTAAGTAGCTGGGACTCCAGGTGCCCACCACAACGCCTGGGAATTTTTTTTTTGCAGTTGTCATTGTTGTTTAGCTGGCCCTGGCCGGGTTCAAACCTGCCACCCTTGGTGCATGTGGCTGGCACTGTAACCACTGTGCTATAGGTGCTGAGCCATGTTAGTTATTTTTAATAAAATTATGTTCATATTATTGTTACCATAAACATAGGGTATTTCTTTCATAGCATCGTAGCATTCTTTTTTCACTACTTTATGTGTGTTGCTCCCTGTTAGTCCATGGTCTGCTATGGTGCAGTTGCTGTCTAGTCCAGAGGTTCTGGATATTGCCCCTCTCCATCAGAGGCATCTGGATTTCATAAACCTTTTCACACTGGGAGAGAGTCATGTTGGTGTCTGTGCACCTCCTGTCTCACTGTCCATAGAGGCTTGGGCCCATCGGTTTACTGGTGGATTGTGTGAGGAGGCGCCTGCCTGCCTGTAGACAAACACCCCTGCCCAGGCCCAGCTGAGCAGCACCCAGACCTTGCTCACATCCTCTCCTCTCGTCCACCAGGGCACCGGGCCAGCCCAAGATTGACCACCTGCGGCGGCTGCATCTGGGAGCCTATCCTACAGAGGAGTGCAAGGCCTGCACCAGGTAAGTGACTCTGAGACCTGTCTGAGCCTCAGTTTTCCCATCCATAAATGGGGTTATAAAGTACCTCCCCCCTGGGGCTGTTGAGAGATGAAACCCTAGGGTCTCCAAGGGCTGAGGTCACCTTTGAAGGTCTGGGAGTCTGTCCTGGTCTGTCAGATGGTGCTAAGACCAGGTAACCATGCGGCCTACATAGCTCAGAAACCCAAGTGCAAAAAACAAGCCATGGCTACCTTAGGGTGGTGACACCACCAAACATCCAGGTTCTGATGCATCCCCAGGAAATTGAGGCTCAGAGTTTCCCAGGGTTATGCCTCTAAGGAGTGGCCCTACCAACATTGGAGCCCCCAACCACTCCTTCATACAGTGTGGGGGGACACCCTATGGAGGGAGCATTCAAGCTAGGATTAAAGGATGAGGAACAGTTAGCCTGATGTGGTAGGGGCTGGCATAGGCATAGGGAACAGCATTCCTAGTGGGTGGAAGAGCATATGCAAAGGCCCTGTGGCAGGTGGTGGTAGGGAGTAGGCAGAGGGACAGTACCCACAACATTTCTACAGGTGTGGATGTGTCACCATGCTCAAGTCACCCAACAGGACGACGGCAGTCAAACAGTGGGAGCAGCGGTGGATCAAGAACTGCCTGTGTGGCGGTCTGTGGCGGCGGGTGCCCCTCAGCTACCCCTGACCTGAGGCCACTATAAACAGACTCCTGACCATGAGATGCTACCCTTCCTCTATGAGGAACATCCACACGGCCTGGACTCTCATGGGGCAGGCACATTCAAAATCAGCCCATCCAGGTGGTGCCTGTGGCTCAATGGAGTAGGGCGTCAGCCCCATATGCCGGAGGTGGTTGGGTTCAAACTCAGCCCCAGCCAAAAAAAAAAAAAATCAGGCGGCACCTGTGGCTCAAAGGGGTGGGGCGCCGACCCCATATGCCAGGGGTGTTGGGTTCAAACCCAGCCCCAGCCAAAAAAACTGCAAAAAAAAAAAATAAGCCCATCCAGATGTGGGACTTCTGAGAGATGAAACCCAAGGGTCTCTTCGGGGCTGTTAAGAGGCATTTGGTGAGGGAGAGAGACGCACAGGCAGGGGCATCCAAAATTGGCTAGAGCAGCCCCTCCTTGGTGTATGTCCATCATGAGGCCATGGCCCAGACATCACCTTCCCAGGACCCCCAGATCCCAACATACATGTCTGGAGTGCCCAGAGTGCCCTGAGTCCTCGTTTGGACATAGCTCAGTGTCCAAGCATATAATTTGGGTGATGCTGCTCTGGGCGCTTGCTTTGGTTTCCCCACCTCTACCTGTGGAGGGAGTTC
The DNA here is from genome assembly GCA_963574355.1 of Loris lydekkerianus. NCBI lineage: Eukaryota > Metazoa > Chordata > Mammalia > Primates > Lorisidae > Loris > Loris lydekkerianus. Next base: position 33,414 of record CAUYPK010043127.1, on the reverse strand, counting down.
TGAAACTGGGCAAGCCGGCTGGGAAGTGTGGGCCCAATAAATGTCCCTCTGCACCCCAGACCTCATGTCACTGTCATCTGTGGCCCCCAGCAACTTTGGACCCCTGCTTGGCCTCATCCCTGCCATCTCAGTCTCTATGCCCAGTCGCATGTTGCCCTCTTGTCTGTCTTCAAGCCACTCAACATTTATAGGGCACTAGTATATGCAGGACCCAAGGGTGTACACAGTCAAGGTATAGGACACTGGGGGTGGGTGGGTGGGGAGGGTCATGTCTGTGTACATTTCTCTGGCCCTCTCCCCTTCTTCCCCTCCCTCACCATGAGCCTTCAGCCCTCTGGGCTGTAGATTTCTGACCAGCTCTGTCCTGTCCCCCAGGGGTCCCCCCTTCTGCTGATTATGTTCTACTACCCCCGCTGGGCCTCTGAGGCAGAAAGGCTGTGGCCAGGCACAGCACCCTGCCTGTTAAGTGGTAATTGGTTTGCTTGTTTTTTATTCTGCAAGGTTCAGGGGAAGATAGGCAAGGCAGGCGCCCCATGAAGGTAAATGCCTTGTGGCTGGCTGCACATAAGCTCCTTGGGCTGTGCACAGCAGGTGCTCAGTAGCCCCATTATCTGGGCTGAGAGGCCCACCTGCCTATGACCACAGACTCAGGTGGCCTCACAGTCCCCTCATTAGACCTTCCTGAAGGGATTTGAGGCTGTCAGACCCTTGGGTCTGTGGGCTCCAGGTGCCCCTCTCAGCTGGCTGGCCACTGCCCTCCTAAGCAGAGGTGTTCAATCTTTTGGCTTCTCTGTGCCACATTGGAAAAAGAAGAATTGTCTTGGGCCATGTGTTAAATACACTAACGAAAGCTGATGAGCAAAAATAAAGATCTGTGCATGATTTTTGTGATATCGACACGACAGATAAGCAAAAGTATCCTCAATCCACATTGGGTCCATGAGTTGTGTGTTGGACACTCCTGAATGGCAGACCCATGCATCTTGGCATAGCCTAGGTGAGGGGACCAGGCCACATGGTCACTGCCCCATGGATGGAGCCATTGTGAGGCAATGGAGATTTCTACAGTGGATTCATAACAGATGGCATAAACAGTGACACATCTGTGCAAATCATCTGTTCTAAATTAGAATTAAGGGGGGAATGTCAACTCACAGGCAGCTCTGGCAAGTGGGGAGGTCAGAGCTCAGGTGAAGACTCCACTGCATGGTAGCAGTGTGCGGTAGCTTATGCCTGTAATCCTAGCACTCTGGGAGGAGTAGAGTGCTGTAGTGTCATAGCTCACAGCAACCTCCAACTTGGGCTCAAGTGATCTTGCCTCCATTTTTCTATTTTTAGTAGAGACAGGGTTTTACTTTTGCTCAGGCTGGTCTCAAACTTGTGAACTCAAGCAGTCCACCCGCCTCGGCCTCCCAGAGGTGTGGGCACCTACTGGGGGTGTCTGCTGGAATATTCAGTGAAGGCCAAGACAGACCTATGGGCCATGATGCCCCTTGCCCCTACATCAGGTCCCCATAATATCCTCTTAGCCACACAGTTCTCACTTCTGGAATCAACACCACCACATTCTCCTAAACCAGTGATTCTCAACCTTCCTAATCCTTTAATACAGTTCCTCATGTTGTGGTGACCCTCAACCATAAAATTATTTTTGTTGCTACTTCATAACTGCAGTTTTGCTACTGTTACAAATCGTAAAGTAAATATCTGATATGCAGGATGTATTTAAGCGACCCCTGTGAAAGGGTCGTTCAACTCCCAAAGGGCTCACACGACCCACAGGTTGAGAACCACTATAACCATCTCCTCCGGAAACTCCAGTGGCTCCTGCTGACCCAAGAATGAGGTAAAATGCTCAGGGGGTTTTAGAGCAGGACCAGCCAGGTCACCCACTGGGATGTGAACCTCACACACCACCCACCCAGTGTTGTCTGTGTCTGTGGGGAAATCACTAGATGGCTGTGCCAGGCTCTTGAGTTTGTAGAAGCCTTCCCCAGTCTGAGAGCTAAAAGTAGGACTTAAGAGCAAATATTATTGATTGATTGATTGAGCCAGAGTTTCACTTTCTCCAGTGGAGTGCTGTAGTGTCATAGCTCACAGCAACCTCAAACTCTTGGGCACAAGTGATCCTCTTGCCTTAGCCTCCCAAGTAATGGACTAGAGGCATCTGCCACAATGCCCAGCTTTTTTTTTTTTTTTGCAGTTTTTGGCCGGGGCTGGGTTTGAACCCACCACCCCCGGTTTATGGGCCAGTGCCCTACTCCTTGAGCCACAGGTGCCACCGTATTTTTTTTAGAGAGACAGGGTCTCACTGTTGCTCAGGCTGGTCTCAAACTCATGAGCTCAAGCAATTCACCTGTCTTGGGCTCCAAGAGTGCTAGGATTACAGGCATGAGTCACCACACTCAGCAGCAAATAGTATTTAAACGTGTCCTCTCCTGCCAAGTCTTTGCCCAAGCTATGCCCTCTGCCTGGGAATCCTTCCATCCTTTTTTTTTTTTTTGAGACAGTCTCACTTTGTCACCCTTGGTAGAGTGCCATGGCAGCAGCCTAGCTCACAGCAACCTCAAAGTCCTGGATTCAAGGGCTCCTCCTGCCTCACCTCCCAAGTAGCTGAGACTACACCTGGCTAATTTTGCTTTTTCTTTTCTTTCTTTTTTGAAACAGAGTCTCACTTTGTTGCCCTTGGCAGAATGATGCGGTGTCACAGCTCCCAGCAACCTCAGACTCTTCCCTTAGCCTCCTGAATAGCTAGGACTGCTTTTTTTTAGAGACAGGGGTCTCACTCTGGCTCAGGTTGGTCTTGAACTTGTGAACTCAGGCAATCCACCTGCCTCGGCCTCCCAGAGTGCTAGGATTACAAGCGTGAGCCACCATGCCCAGCCCTATTTATTTATTTATTTATTATGTATTTTAAAGATACGGTTTTCGCTCTTTTCTCAGGCTGGTCTTTAACTCCTAAGCTCAAGCTGTCCTCCCACCTCAGCCTCCCAGAGTGCTAAGAAATTTGTGGGTATATTTACAAAAAGTATTTGTTGTTTATTTGTAATTCACATTTAACTGGACATACTCATTTACTGCTCTCCCTCCCAACTAGATCATTTTGAACCCATTCCCTGTTATCATCATTTCACTCAGGAAATAACTTATTTAATGAATTGATCCTTGTTGACTGAATTACTATTCATTTCCCCTCTTATTTAAATGTCATATGACTTTAAAAAAATACAGACGAAATTCATGAACACTGAGGACAACCTCATGCCTGCCATCCACAGCTAAGTGAATTAATTCCATGCAGCTGGACATTTACTGAGTTCTGTGAACCTGGCTGAGTCTAGGCTGCGTCTGTAGTACCTGGCCCAGCACCCAGTGAACAGTAAGTTTTCAACAAATTCTTATGTGTGAATGTGATTCCAAGGTGAACATTCCATAATACAAAAAAGAAAATTGAGGCATAGGTTTCAATTCCATCTCCCTATTTCCCAGTGGGACACATGACTTCACCTCTCAGACCATCAGTCTTTCTCATTCGTGAGCCAGGCTGACAACAGTCACCTAGTAAATAGGTGCTGGGCCTCAATGGTCCCTCCTCCAGGTAGGAAAAGGGCACTGGAACTCGGTTTCTGGGTTCTGCCTCCATCTCCTCCCCGTTGGTGCCCTGAAAGGGGCAATGAGTCACCCTGTCAGCCTTCCTCAGCCAATGAACCTGGCAGCACCTGGGGGTGGTTGATGAGCACAGTCACGGCTACTCTGTGGCTCCAAGACAATCACACAGCCCTTCTGAGCCTCGGTCTCCCCTTCTGGGACGCAGGTCGTAAAAGCACAACTTCACGTCGTCTCTGTACACTTAAATCTCAACCCAGAGCAGAGCAGAGTTTTGCACAGAGTGGGCCCACATGTTCCACTCGGAAGCAAAGAGCAGACTAACATTAAAGTAGACATCATCCCACGTCACCTTCTCCGACTTTTAGGAAAGAGCACGAGCGCCGCCTTGTGGCCACGTCTCTAATAAACAGCGACCCCCGCAGCGGGGTGAAAGGGCTCCGGCCTCGGAGCTCCTGCCCCGAGGTCTCCCACGCGGGGTGCGCCCTTGCTCACCTGCCCACACCTTATCATTTATTCCTGCGCTTTTACTCTTGACTTCCTGCCTCCCCCCAGCCTGGTCGCGGTCCTTCATGCAGTACGTGGTCAATAAAGACCGATTGGATGCAGAAATGAATGACTTTATTGCTCCGGCCCCGCAAGGTGACCGGATCCCCTGAACCCCTCCTCAGGCCGCTGCGCCTTCGGCCAGGACTCCATCGATCCAGGCCACGTAGTTCGCCACGCGCGTGTAGATCCCGGGCTTCTTGCGATTGCCACAGACTCTTGAGCCCGAAGTGACAACGCCCTCAAGCACGCCCCGACACACCAGCGGGCCCCCGGAGTCACCCTGCGCGAGGTGGGCCGTGAGGATGGGCTCTGCCAGCTGGAGCCTCTGGCTCCAGCTGGCAATTTCAGCTCTTCTCTCGCTCAGTCTGGTTCTTCACTGATCAAGGTCCCTAGGCCATGCCCCACTACCAAGCGCTGCCCCTCCCTCTAAACCCACTCAGCTCTTGGCCCCGCCTCTCGGAATAGACCTGTTCCCAATCTCAACAAGTCCGCCCGCGACCTCACCCTACTCCAGGCTCTCCCTGATGGGCCAGAGCCCATTTCCCCTAACTGCCCCAACCTGTCTCAGTGACCATCCCTCAACTCAGGCCCCTTCTTCTAGTTTGCCCCAATCTTGGGCCATTCTCCAAACCTCGCTCAGCCCTACGCCTTATCCTTGCATGCTCTGCCGCTCCACCCAGTCCAGCTCCACAAAATCCCGTCTCCGAATCAGCCCCACCCCTTCTCCAGGCCCAGCCCCAGAACACCCCGCCCCCCAGGGCCACACCCTCGTTTCTCCCCGCCTCTTCCCCGGTCCCGCCCCTCAACCACCCAACCCCTTCCCAGACCCCGCCCCATCTCCTGGTTGGGTTCCTGAGCACCTTGCAGCTGTCCTGGCGATTGCTTTCCGAGCACATCATGCTCTCGGTGATGGTGCCGTCGTGGTACTTGCGCAGGTTGCAGGTGGCCCGGTCCAGCACTGGCAAGAGCACGTGCTGCAGGCGGTCGGGCCGCTGGCCAGAGTGGTTGACCACGCCCCAGCCGGCCACGTCGCAGAGGGTGCCGGGCGCTACCTCGCGGTCCACGCGTTGCCAGGGCAGGGGACGTACGGCGGGCCCCAGGACAGCCTTCTCAGACAGCTGGGAGTGGACGGAGGTGGACGTCAGGGTTGGGGTACATGAGGTGCGAAGCAGGAAAGAGTGGGTTGGGGAGGTGGGCATCAGGGTGGGTGCGAGGGTGCCCACAGCAGCAGGAAAGATTGCAGCTAGACTCGCTAGGGATGGGTACATGGGTGTGCCCAGCGTAGCAGGAGAGACTGCGCCTAGACTCAGGGTGTGGGGATTCAGGCAGGGACCCTCCTCAGAGCAGCAGAAACTGCTGTTACACTCTCCGACCTGCAGCAGGAGGAGGTCATGGTCGATGGTGTCGGGCCGGCTGCCCGGGTGGGGCACTGCGCGGCGCACGTCGTACAGGCGCTTGGAGATCTCAGGCTGGGACAGAGAGTGGGCGCCCAGGAGCACCTGCACCTTACCATTGGCCCTGGGTACAGAGCAGGGTCCATTGTCAGTGGGAGCTGAGTGCCACCACCCATCCTTACCCCTACCTGCCCTTTGCTTCCCATTAAGGGCACTCACGCGTCCTCCAGGCAGTGTGCTGCGCTCAGCACCCACTGCTCGGCCACCAGAACACCACCACACAGATGCTGGCCATTCACCTGTACCGATGCCATGTAGGGCCTGGCGTGGGCCTCGGCTTCCCGACCACCCAGGATGCGACCACGAGGCTGTGCTTCTGTGGAAGGACAGGAGGGTGTGAGGACCATGGGGTGGACTGGCTTTTCCATGACCCCTCCAACCCCAGGCCACTCCAGCCCTTCTTAGACCACAAATTCCATATCTGTCTTCATCCCATCAGAGTTCAGAATTCAAATGCCTCCTGGGCCTAGAATGATCAGTGCAGGTGGGAAGAGAATGGCACAGGGAGTGGGGCACTTGGGAGCAAACTCCAGCCCTACACACTATGACTAGCCCTTCAAATTAAACATAAGGAAAATAGGGCTGACCAAACCAATACCCATGCTAGTGTAGTTTACTCAGGAGGCAGCCGGTTTTTGAGTGCAGAATTTCAGATTCTCATGGTGAAGAAAGCTCAGATTTCACATTCAAAATTTTAAGAATTTCTTTGACTCTGAGAGCTTTCTGTTCATGGAGACTTTACCCCGCACCTCCTTTCTGCCCACCAGATGGACTGGAGACTGTTCTATATCACTGAGGGGGCCCCTGGCTACAGGCTGCTGCCCCTGCCCCAGTACCACTCACCACACATGGCTGCTCCTAGAAGAACCAGAGCCACCAAGCTTGCTGAACTGTGCATCATGAACCGGTTGTGTTCTCAATGCTGAACCAAGCAGGGGCCTGGGGATGCTTTTATGAGAGTGGGGGGTGGGGGTGGCTCCCATAGTCCTTGGGGACGGGGTGGGGTCCATGATCAGGTCCTATTTGCCTGTTGGGCAGTGGTCCAGCTGGGGAAAGGGGAACCTGCCTAGCTTCCACCCTTTTAGGGATGGGTTATCTTCTCCCAGACTTCCACCCTTTTACGGATGGGTTATCTTCTCCCAGACTAGGGGATAGGCCAATGGGGGTCCCTTCTGCCTCCATGAGTCTCATCCTATGCTGACACTGGTAGAGGGCAGCCCCTCAAGTTGGACCCTCCCCAACCTTCTATCCCAGTCTCTTACTCCACCCAGAATGGAGTTTCACAATAGCAGCAGGAAGCCACAGTGTGTAAACAACCATTTCCTCATCTTTCTACTCCTCCCTCCCTTTTTTCCTCCTCCAACTAGGAGAGAAAGTTGAGTGGGGGTGTGATTAAGGTCACCCAATACCCTGTCTCTGTTCCTGCAGCCTCTGGAACCTAATACCCCAATAAGCAGAATGTTGGAAAGATGGTATGTAGGGGTAATTGGAAAGACTGTTGGATACAAGTGACAGAAAAAACATGTCAAACTGTGTGGAGCTGGAAAGTTCACAGGAGTGGCTTGATATCAGGTGTCTGGCCCTGATTTCTCCCTTCCTCCTTTTTTTTTTTTTTTTTTTTTTTTTTTGAGACAGAGCCTTAAGCAGTCGTCCTGGGTAGAGTACTGTGGCATCACAGCTCACAGCAACCTCCAACTCCCGAGCTCAAGCAATTTTCCTGCCTCTGCCTCCCAAGTAGCTGGGACCACAGGTGCCCACCACAACACCTAGCTATTTTTTGGTTGCAGCCATCATTGTTTGGCGGGCCCAGGCTGGATTCGAACCCACCAACTCAGGTGTATGTGGCTGGTGCCTTAGTTGCTTGAGCCACAGGCGCTGAGCCTCTCCTTTCCTCCTTGATGGCTTCTCTCCTCATCAGTTTCAGGGTGATGGCTTCTCTCCTCACCTGTTCCAGGGACCCCAGCCTCACCTTGGTGGTTCAATGGGCCCTTCCTAAAACTCCTCATCACTCCAGCCAAAGTCCCCGGGTTGCCAGTGATTGGCTGACTTGGATCACATGCTCCCTCTCAAACTAATCACTGTGGGCAGGTTCTGACTGACAGAATCTGGGCCACACGGCTCTCTGTGAAGTGAGGATGGTAGGTCCACATCTCATGAATCCGTGGGCTGGATGTGCTGAGACCAGAAGGGTGGAATGCCATCTATGGAGGACCTTGGACATCTCTGGCAGGGACAGTGCACAATATTTCCCCTTCTGCTTCTTTCATCTTCACTGTATGCTATTTCATACCTGCAAAAAAGAACAGAAAATAATACAACAAATGGGATTTTTAAGATCCTAACATGTTTCCTTATTAAAATGAGAAACTGAACAAAAGTCCATTAGGATATGTAGACAAGATTATGTAAATAAGAATGTTTGAAATTGCAACAAAATATGGAACCAACCCAGGAGCCTAACAAGAAGGGACAGGCCCAGCCTGAGCAAGAGAGAGATCCCATCTCTACTAAAAATAGAAAAACTAACCAAGCATTGTGGTGGGCGCCTCCTCAACGAAGGAGGCTGAGGCAGGAGGATCGCTTGAGCCCAAAAGTTTGAGCTGCTGTGAGCTATGATACTATGGCAGTCTACACAGGGTGGCAGAGTGAGACGCTGTCTTAAAAAAAAAAAGAAAAAAAAAAGAAAAAGAAGGGAGAGGCCAATAAATAACCCTGAACTTCCCCGGATGCTATGTTGATGTGGAAAGCTCTCTAGGTGCGTTATGAAGTGGAAAAGACAACACAGGACAAGGGTCACACCTCTGAGCAACGGGCATTTGTGGGGAGATGTGATAAATGTGGCTAAGCTGGTAGGAAGACAGGCTAGGCACAGGGAACAGCACAGGCAGAGACCCTGAGGTGGGACTTAGATTGGTGAGTTCCAGTGGGAGAGGTTTCTAGAGCCAGGGAGCAGAGACGGGGTAGACTGCCTTACTCAATTTCTCTGCTCTCATTTCTCACTTCAGACTGTGAGCCACACCACACCATTTCTGTCCCTGTCCCCACAGTGGCTCCAGAGGGCTCCTCCTATCACAGGAAACAGGCTAGGGAAGTGAAAGAAGGGCTCATCTACATCACCCAAGGACCTGACATCTGGCTTGGCGTGGCCTTTTCCAGGTAGCCTCTCATCCTCCTCATAAGAAAACAGGCTCAGAGAAACAACAGACACTGCTCAAAGTCACAGAGCTGGGGCTTGAACCCAAGCTTGGGCCTGGGAAACTCCAAGCCCAAGTTCCCAGTCATAGCTTTATACCTTTCTGCACCTCCACATCCCCAACTGCCAAATGGGGACACTAATAGGACCTACACCCAAGGGCTGAAGAGAGGGTGGGCTGACCACACACCTGCTGTGTTGTTTTGTGTTACCATGCCTGATTCTATTATGTGAAAAGTAGTTTAGGGGGTTTTGTTTTGTTTTTTTGTTTGTTTGTTTTTGAGATAGAGTTTCATTCTGTCACCCTGAGTAGACTGCATCATAGCTTACAACCACCTCACACTTGGGCAGTGCCTGTGTCTCAAAGGAGTAGGGTGCCGGCCCCATATGCTGGAGGTGGCGGTTTCAAACCGAGCTTCGGCCAGAAACTGCAAAAAAACAAACAAACAGCAACAACAACAAAAAAAAAACCCTAAAAAAACAAACTTAAACTTTTGGGCTTAAGCAATTCTCTTGCCTCAGTTTTTCTATTTTTAGTAGAGACGGGGTCTCCCTCTTGCTTAGTCTAGCCTCGAACTCCTGAGCTCAAGAGATCCACCTGCCTCAGCTTCCCAGAGTATTAGGATTATAGGCGTGAGCCACTGTGTTGGACCTGTGAAAGTGGATTTTATAGGACCAAACCAAACAAGGCATCTGGTACCCTTTTTAGAATATTAAGAAGGAACTTGCTTCTTGCCCCAGTGATCTGATTTTGGTGCCACCTAGAGGCAGCGTACTCAGGAGCTGCTCAAGATACTCTACTGACTTTTTTTTTTTTTGGAGACAGAGCCTCAAGTGGTCGCCTTGGGTAGAGTGCTCTGCCATCACAGCTCTTGGCATCACAGCTCACAGCAACCTCTAACTCCTGGGCTCAAGAGATTCTCCTACTTAGTAAATGTAGAATGTAAATGTCTCAACACAATAACTGTGAAATTGCCAGGAAGGCTGTTAACCAGTGTGATATAAATGTGTCAACCAGTCTGTGAAACTAGTGTATGATGCCCCCTGATCATACCAATGTACATAGCTATGATTTAATTTAAAAAAAAAAAAAGAAAATGCAAAAAATAAATAAATAAATAAATAAATAAATAAATAAATAAAATAAAATAAAATATTATTCAGCCTGGAAAGAAAGGAAAGTCTGCCACATGCTACAACATGGATGAAACTTGAGAATAACATGCAAAGTAAGCCAGTCACAAAAAGAGAAACACTGGTGTCACTTCTGTGAGGTAGGGTAGTCAAACTGGTATGAAAAGAAAGCAGAATGGTGGTTACTGAGATACAGGGGGAGAGAAAATGTAGACTTTTTCTCTACGAAGTATAGAATTTCAATCTTTTGACATGAAAAATTCTCACAGTGATGTGCATATATCTAGGACTACTAAATGGTAAACTTAGAAATGCTTAAGATGATAAATTTTATGTATTGTGTATTTTACTGCAATTAAACAATTTTTTAAAAACCTGCTTCCGTGCCTGCATTGTGCTTTTGCTTTTAGAAACATGAAAACAGTTAAAACACACCATAAAAGGAAGAGGCACAAGAGGATGCAATGGAAAAGAGAGTGGGCCCTGCTCTGTTGTCAGGGTAGATCAGGACTTGGTAATTCCCACCAGTTGAAGGGAAACTAACTTTTAATGACTTCCTAGATCCTGAAGTTCACTTTTTAATGTAGTTCATCTTGGGAAAACACACACCCTCACACAGCGACTTGTAAATCCTGATTAATGCACCTAAATCATTTACTAGGAGAATCATTTTGCACCTGGGAGAGTGACTCGTTGCTTCTCTGGGAACATCAAATGGATGCATGATAAGGTCATTGAGGCAGCAGGGGACAAGGTGATGAATGGCTCCTGGAAGGAGAAGTCCTGCCATCCATCCCTGATATACAGTCATTGCTGGTCGGGTCCAGCTCTTCTAAGATGCCTCAGTGTCTCAGGGAAGCCACTTGCCTGTACTGAGGACTCTGCACATCAGCCTTGGGAACCACAGAGAGGTATGAAGACCTTTTCCATGTTCCTGTTCCCATGCTATGTTTCCTTACAGAGACTTCACACTTTTTTCAGATTTGTCTCCCCAACATACTTTCAGTCATAACATATTTTGTTCTTACATATTTTTATAGCCACTATTCTCTTTTCTTCCTTATATGGGAGTTTTCACTTTCTTCATTATTTTATTTCTTTGTATTTTGGTATTTCTTATACCTCTCTCAATCTGTTGTTTTCTTCAATCAGTTGAGTTTTCTTTAAGACAATGTCATACTTTCTACATTATATTTTGAATTTTTAGGTAAGTTTTAAAAAGTATTTGTAAGTTCCATTTAATTTCATAGATACAAGCATGTCTCCCATACCTTAGAATTATTCTCAATATATTTAATTACATTGGAAACAACTCTAGTTTCACCTTATTACTCCCTTTTTTACTATCCTATCATTCTGAATTTCTTTTCATAGCATCATTCTATTTTATACAAATAACATTTATTTCAAATCTCTGTGTGCTCATTTTCAATGAAAAATTATTCAGTCACATTTAGGTTAAAACCTCTAACTGTTTCCAACTAGAGGTTTTACACATGTTTGTCATGTACCAACTCCCAGCTTCACCATAATTTTATATCATTTAAATGATATCATTCCATAAATTGTGTTTTTAAAATTTTACATGCTGTAATGTAGAAATGCAAATGATTTTCTTGGTAACCTTGAAAATATCTCTTAATGATTCAAATAATTTAGTCAATTCTACAGTTTTTTCTTAAAATCTAGATGAACTGCTAATAATTTAAAACAGTATTACTACTTTCCAATTATTACCAATTATACTTTGTTTCTTTACAATAAAACTCTTTCATAAACATGAGGAATACAACTAGTGAGAAGAGATATTTTTACTCATATTCAATCTTAAAGGAAAATCTTTCAAATATTTAACTATTAATATGACTCGACATTATAGATATTTTTGTTACAGTAGGGTTAATTCTTTCTATTGCTGCATAGTTATAATTACAACCATTGATATATGTTGAATTTTATCATGTAATTTTATGAATCTGTTGAAACAATTATTCATTTGCTCCTTTAATCAACTACTATAATGATACATGATACAATGGTAATTATCTTAAGTTTTTATGGCATATTGGAATAATTCTTTTCATCTGTTGGGGAAATCTTTTTATACAGTGTGGAATTCATGCTTACACATTTTTTGTGGATTATTTATCACTGGGTTCATGAAAGTTGTCATCAGACTTTTCATAAAAGCTGTGTTATGTTTCTTGTCAAGGTTGTCCTAACTTAACTTTGTGGTTTGCAAAATGCTCTTATTTCCTGTCTGTACAGCGTGGTTTGTATATGTATTTTCTACATGATATTTTCACCCTGGGACCATTCTTTAAAATTTACTTTGCACAATATTGCCCACTATTCCATTTAATTCATGGGGTGTATTGCTCATTTGTGACTTTCTATATTCTAATAACCTTTCTGGCAGGCGAAGTCTTCTAAGAATTTTCCCATGTCCACTGACCTTCTGAATTTATTGGCATAATTAATCGCCTTTTAAAAATTATTTTCACCTTCCACTTGCTCTTTTTAACATTTTATTCCAGACTGTCTTGGTGCCTTCCCTTGGGCAGTGGCAAAACTCACCAAGTTTTTATTTTCTTTATTCTTCTTTACAGGACTCACTTTTGACTCTTTTTTCCCCCTTCCATTTCGGGTGCTTTCCTATTATTCCACTTTTACCTGTATCACTTCCCTTTATTCCTTTATTTTTTTTCAGAATTCACTTTGGTACTATCTTTTTACTGCAGTGGTTTCTCTAAAGATTATCTAATCTTTACACTTCTTTCTGCAATGGTCATGCCATAGCACACTTTCTTAATAGAGTGTTTTTCATTATGTGATTACTAAGAAATGCTTCAGTGCTGAAAACATGGAGAAATATGGATTTTCTTAATTTACTTATTGACTCATAATTTAATATAATTGTATTAGATAAATTAGTCTCTTAAATTAAACTCTTGAACTTTGTTTATACTCACTTCAGTGTGGGCTAGAGGGTTACAGTTACTTATATGTACCTATGAAGGAAAAACAGGTGTTTTATAGTGACTGTTTCTTTTATAGTAGTTGAGTCAATAGTATGAACAGACTTGCTCAAATTTTTTATATCCTGATTGACAATGTGTCTGCAAGTTCTGGTAATTACTGAGAGATATTGCTCACAATCTCTCAAAAGAGTTTTACATTTTCTTATGTGTCCTTATTATTCTAGGTTTTTACATTATTTGTATTGATGATATGTGTATCTGTATACACATGTATAAAACTCTTATTATTATATAAATGGCTTTACTGATTCCAGTAATTCTGTTCTCTTAAAGTTCCCTTTGTTTGATGTTACTGACTGGGCATCAGCTTTGTGTTAGTTAGTTTACATAGAGTTGTCACTTTCCGTTTTATTTTGAACCTTTTGTATCTTTTTCTTTGGACGTCTATCTTATAAAACACACATAATGGTCTGCAAGTCTAGTTTGTCAGCTCTTACTATGGTAACTCCACATTTCATTCATTTACACTTACATAGGATTGCTTTTTACATTCTAATACTTTTTCCTTTTTGCACATTTGTATTTAAACTATGAATCTATTAGACAACATGTGCTCATGATGTGGTGTTTTTGTTCTTGCATTCTCTTCATTTTTCTTAGTGTGTTTAGGGCATTTTCTTTCGAAAATGATTTTTCTGCTTTATTGAGTTGTTATTGACAAATAAAAAAAGACATTTTTAAGGTGTCTGACATGATGATTTCACATATATGTACATTGTGAAATGATTACCACAAACCAGCTGAACATATCCATCACCTTACATAGTTGTGTTTTTCTGTGTATGGTGAGAGCACTTAAGATCTACTTTGTTCTAAATGTAAAGTGTATGACATAGCATCACCATATGTCACTGTGGATATCCAGACTAATTCATCTCATAGGGTAAGTTTGTACCTTTAGCTAACATCGCCCCATTTTCGGACACTGGGAACCTCCATACTATATCTTGTTTCTTTTAGTTGCACATGGTTAGATTCCACATCTAAGTGAGATCAGGGGGTATTTCCTTTTGTGCGTCTGGCTTATTTTATTCATCATAATTATCAGGAAGTAATATTCCGTTCTGTATGGACATACACATATTCATATGTATATATGTGTGTATACATGTGTGTACACATACATGTATATATATATATGTATTTCTCACATATGTGTGTGCATATATGTATTTATCACATTTTCCACATCCATTTTCTCATTGATGAAAATTTAGGATGTTCTATATCTTTCCTGTTATAACTAAGTCTGCAATGAACATGGCAGTGCCAACATCTCCTTGATATACTCATTTTAGTTACTTTGAATATATGACCATACCTGGCATTCTCAGATCATATGGTAGCCCTAGTTTACACATTGTGAGGAAACTCCATAGTTTTGCATAAGGGCCATTCTGAATTATTCCCACCAATTTTGTATTTCAAAATACAAATGAATGCACTGCATCTTATTTCAGTGTGCCCGTTTGGCCCTATCTCTTTTCTGTTTTATATCAAAGCATTAAGGGGACATGAATGTTTTTGGTTATATGGATCACTTTTGTAATACTTGAGTCATGACTATAGGTGTGCCTGTCTCCCAATGCTGCTCCTTATATGATAAGGAACACACTTTACAGAACACCCTTACTTCCCAGTAAGTTTGGGAAGATGTAAGTGGAGCAGAAGCCTTTAAACTTTGTAATATGATGTCATTCAGACTCTATGAGTAAAGCCTCAGTTCTAAATGGGCTCTACTTCCAGCTCGATATTCCAACAATGGCTCCAACCCAACTCCCATTCTCATCTCTGCAGTTTCTTCAGATCCAGCAGGCAGCTGCCAAGACTTTTTCACAAGTTATCACTCTACAAGCCAACTTCTTGACCACATATCTTGGGCTTTCCAACCTTCCTGCCCATTCCTCCCTCTCCTCCAGCTATTGCTTCAGGGTATTGTGGTTACTGACAATCGCCTTCCCTCTTTTTGCTTTTTCTAGACTTTCACTGAAATGCCTCCCATATTATTGTAAGGTCTGATACCCATACTGACCCCTGCTTCAAAAAGTTTTGCCCCTGTATTTTTCTCTCTAATTTTGACTACTGTAACATTACCTTAGTTATGTTAACATCCCTGTATGCTGATTCCACATCAGGACAACTTGTTGACATGTTTTTATTTCTGTCTTTACCATGATTTTAAGTTAATCACCTTTCTGTATTTATTTCCCCCTTTTTTTTTTCTTAAAGGCCAAGCGTAGTACTCATTCATCTCTGAAAGTTTCAGATGGCCTTTCTTCCACTTCAACTTGTTCACCTTTCCTTCTGCTGGACATGAGGTGGGACTTGACACCAGGTATCTAGTCATAAGCTTTGCAGAGCTGAGGCTGGGCCTGTACACTTGAGAGCCTGGTGTGTTATCCAGGGCTTGCAACCCTGGGCAGAAAGAAACCTTGACTCCAGGAATAGCAAAGAACATTTTGGGAATTGATTTGGGTGATAAAACCATGAAACAGTTTCTATTGCTAAGGGAAGATGTGTAGAGCACAGAGAGAAGAGGACTGAAGGGAGAATCCTAGAGGATACTAAGGACTGAGATGCCACTGTTCAGTGAAGTGCAGAAATGCACAGTCTAAGAGGGTGAAGGGGAGCCTGATGCTTTCCTGCTAGGTATTAAACATGAGATGCATTTCCAAAGATGAGGGCAGTCAACAAATGCCAATAGCATGATTGATCACAATCTCAAACAATAAAACTAAATTATGAAGTTGTTAGAAGGAAGAAAATGGGATTATAGAGGAATAATATTCTCATGTTGTAGATGTTACATGAATACTTTCATTTTTACTCCCTCTCTTCAAATCCTAAAAGTATTCTTATTATTGGTTTTTATTTCAAACTATTGAGAGTGTGCAGATGTTTTTGTTACATACTTACCTTTTATACACATAATTCTTAAATTAGTGCATCTAGTGTGCCCCTCACCTGAATACTGTTCATTTTACCCAATAGGTAAGGGCTTACCCTCTCCCCTCCTGCCTTCTTGTTTTCCAAAGACCTTTACACCTCCTATGCTGTGTGTGCTCATCTATTACCTCCCAATTGTTACCATACGTGGGATATTTGTTTTTCTGTTGCAGACGTACTTCACTTAGGACCATTGTACACAGTTCCATCCAAGTTTCTATAAAGACATTATTTCCTTCCTTTGTATGGAAACTTTGATTAGTAACTCCATGGTGCATGTATAACACATTTGCTTAATTCACTTAATTGCACTTATGTGAATTCCACATCTTTGCTATTGTGAATTTTGCTGGAATAAACATTCCAGTGTAGGTGTCTTTTTGATAAAATGACATATTTTCCCTTGATTAGATGCCCAGTAATGAGATTGCTAGATCTCATGGTAAAGCTACATTTATTTATTGAGGAATCTCCATGCTGTTTTCCATAGAGGTTGAACTAATTTGCACTTGCACTCGTAGTGTATAAGCATTTCTTTGTCTCTGCACCCACACCAGTATTTGATTTTTTTGTTGTTTTGCCTTTTTAGTAATGGTTATTTTGACAGGAGTGAGGTGGTATCTCACCGTCATGTTAATTGACACTTCCCTGATGATTAGTGATGTTGAGCATTTCTTCATGTGTTTTTTGGCTATTTGTCTGGCTTTTTTGGAAAAACTTCAGTTCATGTCTTTGGCCACTTTGTATAATATTGCTGTAGTAGAGAAGGATGTCAAGTAGAGAGTGGTGGCAAATGGAGAGAATTTGACTCTAACTTAATAAGTTTTGAATACTCATAGGGACTGTGTCAGTATAAAGAAAGTAATACTTGTACCTTCAATGAATCCCAAACAATTAAAAAAATAAGAAAGTAATGCACACAGAATTCACCAGCTGTTTACTTAGAAAAGAAGGATGATATTTAAAACAATGGAAACAACTGTCAGAATGGAAGAATGATCTCTGAGAAAAGTGTAGGGCAAACAAAACCAAACTCCAATAAATACGGATGTGATGTTAAACTGATTAATAACATTAACCTTGATTAATGACATTACTAGACTAATTACATTTGTGAAGCTACTCATTCTATTTCTGTAAGAAGCACTCAAAAAATATTCAAAACAAAATAGTTGACACATGTTGCAGTCAGCAAAATGCATGGATTATTCGGTTGAATGGATTCATAGCCCTGTCATGGTTGCCATTGGGACCAGAAAATTCCTTGTTGTGGGATTGTATTGTACATTGTACAATATTTTGCAGCATACTGAGCACTCTCTATCAACTGTCTGTTGGTAGCTGTGCACCAAGCTGTGAAAACCAAAAATGTCTGTGTGCACAGACGATTGTACCATGTGAGGGGGAGGTCAGAGGGATTTGCAGTGTCTACCTGGAAAACTCTGTGTTAGATTAATGTTTAAAGAATTACTGTCTAGGCCAGGCATGATGGCTCTCGGTGCCCCTGGGAGGTGGAGGCAGGTGGATTACTTGAGCTCACAGGTTTGAGACCAGTCCAAGACAGAGCAAGACCCCATCTCTACTAAAAATACAAAAAAGTGAGGCAAAAGGATTGCTTGAGCCCAAGAATTGGAGGTTGCAGTAAGCTATGATGTCACCATGACACTCTACCCAGGGTGACAGCTTCAGACTGTCTAAAAAAAAAAAAGAATTGCTGTCTAGAATAGATATTTTGCACAGACAAAGTCTGAATAAATTCAAATACACATGGTACTCTTTGTGTGTTTGAAGGAGCTCTTGGAAGTTGGGGAGATTTGGAGGGTGGGCAGGGTGAGGGAGGAGAACTTAGTTGGATGCAAGGTGTACAGTTTCACTGATGGCTACACTAAAGGCCCAGACTTGACCAATACCTGATATACGTGTATCCATATAACAAAACTGAGCCTATAATAGCTAAAACTATACAAATAACCTGTTAAAACAACAAAAATATAAAGAAGTTTTGTGGTCTCTCAAATGATTAGAAGATTTGACACAGGTTTGCAGATTCAAAGCAGTCTGATTCTCCAAAGAAAATATAGCTTAAAAGTGCAAATTTGTCTTTCAAGTAGGCCAGCTTGTCTTTCTGGGTACCACACTATGATATTGGCTACTAGTCCCTGAATTATCCCTTCCTAACACCTACTTCCACATTCTAAGGTTCTCAAGAATCTCTGCAATTCAACTTCTGGAAATGCCATAGCTGGGCCTGAAATACAAAGGAATTGGACATTTCAACTGTCTTTCTTCACACTAAACTAGTCATTGTTATATTGTTCCACAGGCTCCATTATTTGTAATGTCACTGTACAACTGAATTATTTTGCATTCAGGACTGGCTTAAATAATTAGACCATCTAAACATCACTATGATAATGATTCTAAGCAACACAATTTTGGGGTTCATCCTCACATCTCAAGTATGTATTGGTTTCATGGGGAACTCACTACTCTTTATGTTCTATGTATACATATATTTCATTCAGTCTCATTTGAGGAAGACCATAGATTTGATATTCATGCACCTGACATTGGTCAATGTTTTGACCATCATGTTCAACTTGATACCAGATATCATGGCCTCCTTTGGAGTAAGAAATTTTATGGATGATATCAGTTGTAAAGCCACTTTGTACACATATAGAGTCACCCAGGGTCTTTCCATCTGTACTATGTCCCTCCTGAGTATGTTTCAAGCCATCACTATCAGCCCTAGGAACTCTACATGGGCGTGGCTTAAG
The DNA here is from genome assembly GCA_963574355.1 of Loris lydekkerianus. NCBI lineage: Eukaryota > Metazoa > Chordata > Mammalia > Primates > Lorisidae > Loris > Loris lydekkerianus. The sequence goes on along the minus strand of CAUYPK010043127.1, from coordinate 14,711 downwards.
GCTAAACTCTATATGTACATTTTACCCTCTCTCCTCTTCACCTGGACCCTCAACATGCTGGTCTACATCTTTATCATTGAAACTGTAATAGCCAGAACCAATGTCACTACTGCTGGTTGTGGGTACACTCAAGTATACTGGCAAACGAAGCAGTTTAGAAATAACAATTCAGGTTCATACATAAGCATCATAGTGATTCGAGATCTCCTGTTTGTGGTCCTCATGCTCTGCTCCAGCCTCTACATGGTCAGTGTCCTTCAGAGACACCAGAGGAGAGCCCAGCATCTCCACAGTCCCAGCCTCTCTTCCAAGCCCTCTCCTGAAATCAAAGCCACCCATAGCATCCTTGTGCTCACCAGTTGCTTTGTGATATTTTACTGTTTGAACAATTTCATTGCCTTTTATTTATTTTATATGCCTGAGAAAAACCCAAAATTAAATGTGATTGCTGGAGTTATGTCATCCCTCTACCCAACCCTCTGCCCTTTTGTGCTGATTAACAATAATAAAATTATTTCCCAATTTTTTTTTCCCTTCTAAGATGAGAATTGTCTTTTCCCAAGGAAAAGTAAAGCTGATGTGATACCCTACACGTCCTTCTGAAACCTGAGAGTCCCCATACTCATTAATGTGAAAGAAAAACATCATATGGTTATAAGAATGGGGTTGTTTGAATCGACATTTATGGCAAATTTAAAGCACAAACATTTTGAAGTATTACCATGAACAGAATACATAAATATATTCACATTTTTCAATAGTTATGTGTTTAAATTATGATCCTTCTGGTAAATTAATATGTTGCATGCATTAAAATTAACTTTCTTGCCTTGCTTTTGCTCTTTTAATGTGGCCACTAGGTAAGTAAAATTGTATTAGAGGCTTGCATTATATTTCTCTTAAACTGTGCTATTATAAGCATCTTCTTTATTCATTTGACAAATGGATATTGCCCACTTTATATATTCCAGGCACTATTTGAGGGGTTGATGTACATCAATGACCTAAACAGAAGAAACATAATCACTAAAGAACTTGTGTAGAAGGTTTTTGTATAGGAAAAAATACATGTATATATATAAGAGCTATTAAAAAAAATGGAGCCCATTAACAGAATTGGGAGTGCTAGAAGGGCCACTCTTTAATACAGAATATAGTGCAGTGGTGTCTCTCACTTTCTGCATAAATTCCTCCATTATGACCTCCTAACACTATCACTATTATGCTTATACTTTTGTTACAGTGTATGTGTTTGCCTTCCTGCCTATCATGGCTTCTTCTCTCTAATCAATGTGATGGGAAATATTTCCTTTGAAGATATTTCAAATTCAAATCAGATGTCAGCATTACACAGACCCTCCATCAAATTTATCAACTGGTTACAATTCTTTGAAGTACAAAAAATACACAAACAAGTTAAAAAACTGCTGGGATTTTTTAATAGTAAACACCACAAACATCCAGATCAAGAACAGAATATCAGCAGATCCCAGAATTTCTCTGTTCCCCTGTACAGTAACTATTCCCTAAAAGTTATCTACTAACTGGAATAATAACACCATCTAAGGGAATCATTTTAAGCATAAATTCTTCCTCAATAATTTTGCAAAGTCTAGATTGAGGTTTATATGAGACACCCCAAATATTTTTTATCTTATTATTCAAATTTTGCTCTGTGCCCATGGTGTGCATCAGCAGTTATCCACCCACCACCACTATCAGTGCTACCCTTGAACTTTCGTTCCCCTTACATTGTATCTGCTCTGCTCACCTGGAAACAAAACCAAAGGGGATTGGAATGTGAGTTTAACCCAGGAGATTTCAAAATATAATTATGATTGAAAAACAAATCCAAAAATATCACCAAAATGAAGTATATTCATTTACTAATGTCAAATATAAACATTTGTAAGTTAAAAATATAGCAAAAATAGTATGAATCCCTTTACATATTTCCCAGATATTAATGCAGGCAGAGTTAACATTTTGACATTTGCCGTATTTGCTGTTAGGTTTCTTCTCATCTGCAAAAACTGTCACTTCTTAGGTTTAAATTTATTTTCTGATGAGTATGTGTTTGACCCGTGTTGATAGGAAGGGGCTTTCTCTTGTTTCAAGCAATGAGCTTGTCTGTGGGATGCCCAGAGCCCTACCCCTGAGTTCTTTCAGGGGAGAAACCTGGATGGGGTTGGACTAGAAAGCTCAGCCACAGATTTGACAGTGAGGCACATGGCCTCCAGCCACAATGGGTGTGCTGCGGGGAGCTCTCAGGAGTATACACCATGGTCTCCAAAGGAGGAAAGGGAGGCACCTGTTCCATCTCTTAGGCTGGCAGAATTGTCCTCCATTCCCTATCATCCCTCTGTCTTGGGGTTGCTGACTCTCAGTTTGGTCAGACACTGCCCTCTCTCCAGGACACAATGTTGCTGAGAGCCATGGAAATGCCTGTCCCACAGCTCTCTGCCCAAATGATTATGGGGGCAGAACCTCTTTCCTTAGCCCCAAACAGACAGCTTTTCATCTGACCTGTTCTCATCTGCAGGGAATCTGCTACTTCCTACAGAGAGAGGGAGAGGATTGCCTTTAGCATATAGAGCTGAGTACCAGCTGAGATGTTGCTGACAATTTGGGTCAACCTGACCTTAGATCTCTGGAGGAACTAAAGGATGTCAGCAGTGTGAACTAGGTCACCTATTCCCCAATCTCAAGGCCCCTGAGTGGCATGCCTGAGTCCTGTAGGGAGCAGACAGGAACTGGGTTGGCTAACTTGTCTATAGTTCCCTGACTATCCTAGGAAGGAGCAGGCAGGCTGACCCCGTGGTCATCAGCAGAGTTGTCAAGAAGGGAAGGGCAGGTGTGCTGTGGGCCTACACTGAGGGTAGGCAGGATACAGACCTCTGCAGCTGGAATCCCTGGGCACAAGCAGGCTGCTTGTATCTTGGACCTGCCGTCAAGGAGGGTGGGCTCTTCTCAGAAAATTCAATGGAACAGTGATGTGGGTGGCCCCAAATTCTGGCGGCTGACTTCTCTGAATGGGGCTGAAGTGCAGCTTCTCAGACCTCAAAGGATGATAGGTCTCCACCCCAGTTTCAAGGAAGGCCTCTGAGCACTCTCTAGGCAGATCTGGAGGCCTGCCAAGGTCTAGGAACTCTTCCAAATCTAGGAGTTTCAAAGATCCTGGCAGGAGTGTGGAAACCCTGGGGGTCTCTCACTCACTTTCCTGTGTCAGGAAGCTTTTCTCATCTCATCTGTCCCAGCAAGCAGGCCCTTACCCTCCCCCACTTTGGTTTCTTGCTTCAACATAGATGGAACTGGAGCTCATGAAGTGAAACAACTCAGAAACAGAAAGTCAAATACCACAAATTCTCACCTTAGAGTGGGAGCTAAATAATGTGCACATGTAGACACAGAGTATGGAATGACACTTTGAAGTCTGCGAGAGGTGGGGGTGTAGAAGGTGGAAAGGGCCTGAGTGATGAGAAATCACTTATTGGATCCAATACACATTATTCAAGACATGTTGACACTGGAATAGACTTCACCACTACATAGGCAATGTGTCTATGTAACAACTTGTACCCCCTAAATTTGTACAAATAAAAAACAAAAAAGATGGGGAGGGTAGAGCAAGATGGAAGATTAGAGACAGTTTCTCTACAGCTGTGCGTGGTGAAATTGAGGGAAAACTCCAGGCACCACTGGCGTGTGGGCTCTGACCAGATACATCTTTTAGGGGCACAGGGAGGCAGCAGAAGACTTCAGGACCCCAAAAGGAGGACAAAGCAGTAAATAAGTAGCACAAGGGCAAGTTCTTATGTGCCAACAGAGGCTGGCAGATTCGGCAGCAGCAGTAAGAATTTATAGACAGAGAGGGCCTGCCCTGCAGGGGTTTTTGTTTCTTTTGGACCTTGCACCTAGAGCTTGGTGAGTAAGCTAGTAAGTTATTTTAAATAGCACCTAGGGGCCAGGATTGAGCCACCAAGTGGAGTGGAGCATTCCTTGTTCAGGTGCAGGCTGGACATAGCTATTGTGGAAAGCTGCCTTGCAGGCACAGCCCTCAGGATCCTAGTGGGAGTTTGGTGCTGGTGTGCCTGATAAGTGGGGCAGCCACTCCTGGAGAGATTTCAGCAGCACACACTTTCCAAGGAAAGCCCCTGCATAGCCAAGAGACGCAGTTTGGAAAGGTTGAGGTGTGTCTATTAAGCAGGCTGAGGAGAGCTTCAGACTCCGAACCCCTGTGGGGATTGAGGGCAAAGAAGTTAGGAAGATGGAACCGGGTTTCCTTGGCAAGACAGAGGCTTCCAGTCTCCATATTATACAGCTGTGTCAGTATTACAATTAGCATCTCATACCCCAGAAGATCACCTGTTGGGAAGGCAATATACAGCAAGATATACATGTATGTATAGTTTTTTGTTCCTTTAAAAATTTTTTATTCAACTTCCCCCCCCAGATTCATCTTTTTATTTCTTTTTTCTCCTATAATTATAATTTTTCATTGTTTCTGTCTTTGATAATAAAGGCTTCATTTTTGCTAGGTTTCCTGCCACTGTTATTCTTTTTCCCCCTGATTTTATCCCTTAAAGTTTGTTTGTTTTGATTTGATTAATACTATTTTTGTTTTTCTTCTCTATTTGGTAGAGGTGGGGTCTTGTGTCTACTCATGCTGGCGAAGAGTTCCTGACCTTGGGAGACCCACCCAATCCAGCCCCCAGAGGTTGAGATTTCTGGATGTGAGTCAAAGTACTCTACTATGCACCACTATTACTCCTATCTCTCTCTTCCTGTTCCTCTCTACTTTATGTCCATCTTCCCTTTTGTTCTGCCTTTCCTTTTCCTTCATTTTAAAATCTTTTATCCTTTCTTGCTCTTCACTCTTCTCTTCCTTTTGGTCCTATAACAAAAGGACTTCAACATCTTAGGGTAGAGGCACAGTAACATAAAGAAGAGGAGGAAGTGAAAGGAAAAGTAGGGCAAGGAAATAGAAAATAAGAAAATAGCCATGAGGAAGAAACAGCAGAAAAATCATGGCAACATGAAGAAGACCATGCAGAAGAAAGAATATCAGAGGTAGAGGACAAAGCCCTTGAGCCAACTCAGAAAGTTAAAGAGATAGAAATAAGAGAAAGAAAGCAGAATGTTCACTGACAGAATTATAAAACTTTATGAAGTGTTCAAGTTATATACAAGTTATAGGTATACCAAAAGGGGAAGAAGAAAGCCCCAGAGAAATGGAAGCCTTGTTAGAGGATAACATAAATAAAAATTTCCCAAATATCACTAAAGATTCTGACACACTCCTTTAAGAGGGATAGCAGACCCCAGGTCATCCAAATTCACATAGTGCTTCTACAAGACAGATTGACACGAACCTCTCCAAAGTCAAGATAAAAGAGAAGATTCTGCAAGCTGCCAGGAGTAAGCATCAATTGACCTACATGGGAAAATCCATGAGGTTGACTGCAGACTTCTCAAATGAAATTTTTCAAGCCAGAAGACAGTGGTCATCTACTTTAATGTAATTAATCAAAACAATTTTCAGCCCCAAATTCTTATCCTGCTAAGCTAAGGGTTAAAATTGATGGGGAAATCAAATTTTTACTGACATGCAAACATTGATAAAGTTTGCAAAAAGTCCAGCTTTACAGAAAATACTTAGACCTATTCTCCATACTTACCATCACAATGGTCCACCAGCAAACCAAACACCCTGAAACTAAAGCACAAAACCTAGCTTCCACAATGATAAAAAAGATAAAAATAAGCAATGGACTTTCACAAAATAAGATAAATAGAATTTCACCACACTTATCAATTCTCTCCATAAATGTTAATGGCTTTAATTTCCCACTGAAGAGGCATAGGATGGCTAATTGGATAAAAAACACACACACACACACAAGATATCCTTTGCTACAGGAAACACACCTAGCATTAAAGGATAAATTAAACCTCAGGGTTAAGGGATGGGACAATCTTTCAGGCAAATGGAATTCAGAAGAAAGGAGAGGTTGCAACCTAATTTTCAGATATAAGTGGATTTAAAGTAACTAAAGTCAAAAAAGACAAAGATGGACACTTCATATTGATCAAGAGAAAAATACAACAAGAAGATATTACAATTCTCAATATTTGTGCACTCAATATAAATGCTCCGAAGTGTGTTTTTTTTTTTTTTTTTAATTGTTGGGAATTCATTGAGGGTACAAGAAACCAGGTTACACTGCTTACATTTGTTAGGTAAAGTCCCTTTTATACTTGTGTCTTACCCCTCAAAGGTGTGTTGCACATTGAGACTCCACCCCCCTCCCTCCTTCCCAGTCTCTGCTCTTCCTTTACCCCATCCCCCTCCTTCTCCCTCCTTCTCTCTCTCTGCTCTCCCTTTCCCCCATGCCCCATCATGTGCTAGGTCATTAATGGTCCTCATATCAAAATTGAATACATAGGATTCATGCTTCTCCTTTCTTATGATGCTTTACTAAGAATAACGTGTTCCACTTGCATCCAGGTTAATACAAAGGATGTAAATGCTCCATCAATTTTAATGGCTGAATAGTATTCCATGGTATATATATATATATATATATATATATCACAGCTTTTTAGTCCATTCCTGGGTTGATGGGGATTTAGGTTGTTTCCACATTTTGGCAATTGTAAATTAAGCTGCAATAAACACATCAGACCAGAGACTATGTAGGCCTCGTGCCGCACCCTGCCCGGCCAGAGACTACTGAAGCTGTGCGCAGTGCCTTCCCTGTCTCCATGCCAGGCCCCCGACCAACCAGAATCGCCAGTGGAGTAGTGTTCTCCTGGCTGAAGTCACCGGGCACTGGACACTGCCAGAATCATGTGCAGTGTACCCCACCCTGCTGCCAGATCTATGTGCAACATGCTCCTGGAGCTGCTCCTACAGCCAGAATTCTCTGGCTTTGGCAGTGGCAGAGGAGCTGTGCAGGGGCACTTCCCACAAAGATCCAGCAACAATAGAGTGATCAAGCTGGGGTCTAATCTTGGAGAAACACCACCCCAAATCTGTGCACTGCCAGAGGAAACCAGAACTCATTCTACAGAAATATTGGTGCTGCAGAGTGGCAAGGGCAAAGGCGTGGTGGCTGAAGGAGATGGCATTTGCTGGCCTGGTACCCCCAAGATAAGACTGAGCCCAAGCAGAACACTCGCCAGGGGCTATTGAACACCCAAGGCAGGCAGGCCTCAGCTCCCCCAGCTGGCTGGTAGCCGAGGGCAGTGGCCGGGTCTCAGGGGCATTGACCTTTCTTTCACTCTGACAGGTGCTAAGCCCTGGCACTTTGCATTATTGGAGAGAGCAGGACTGCAGCCCTGCAGGATCAACAGTGGTTGGACATGAAAAAGGAACAAAGTGGAGAAAGAGACTCAACCCCCTGGTCCTACTGTGCTACCAGGCGGGCCTTTCTGACTCCGTAGAGCACTAGAGAGAGCCAAATCTGAGCAGTCAGTAGACCTCTGCTATCTAGCTGTTGGAGACCTTTCAAACTCTCCCACCTGAGAGTTTGTACTGACTGGGTCAATTGGTTCAGCACCCCTAACTTGGGATAATCACCCAAGGACCCTCTCGGGTAATACCCTGGTTGTGTAGTAACAGGAAGGGTCAATTTTCCCATTCCAGTTGTCTGGGCAGATGGGGTCTCTTAATTGCTTGTATTTCTTCACAGCTAAGACTTCACCAGAGTCACTGATCCACAGGGATTGTACAAGATCCAATTAAATACAAGACTGAGCCACCTAATCCCACCACACCAAGCAGGTTTCCCCAGTCTCAGACTGTAATACTGTACAGGTCTTTTGCAAAACTAAAGGGGAAAAAGCTGCAGTCATCAGTCCCAGATCCTTAACAAAGGGCTGGTTAACCACAACTCCAGGAACACCCAATCCAATCTCACCTTACCAGACCACCTAGCCAACAGTGAAAATCAATCATGAGGTGAATCAGTTGAAAAACTCTGGCAACATGAACAATCAGAGTAGATCAACTTCCCCAAGAAATGATAAAGCAGACAGCACAAGATCCTCCGCTGGTGGGAATGCAAGCTAGTATGCTCCTTTTGGAAGGAAGTTTGGAGAACACTCAGGGAACTAAATGTAGACCTGCCATTTGATCCTGCAATTCCTCTTCTAAGTGTATATCCAAAGGACCAAAAATCATTGGGCAATAAAGGTATTTGTACCAGATTTTTTATTGTAGCTCAATTCATAATTGCCAAGTCATGGAAGAAGCCCAAGTGCCCACTGACCCATGAATGGAATAATAAATTGTGGTATATGTATACTATGGAATACTATGTGGCAGAAAAAAATAGATACTTTAACTCCTTTATGTTTACATGAATGGGGCTGGAAAAATTCTTAGTAAAGTATCTCAGGAATGGGAAAAAAAGTATCCAATGTACTCAGTACTACTGTGATACCAATCCATAATAACTCACACTTACATATGAAAAATGAAACACAACTTTAGCCTAGGATGAAGAAAGGAATGAGAGGGAGAGGGATGGAAAGGGGTAGGAAGGATAGTAGGGGATAATACGGGGATTACAACTATGGAGCACATTGCAAGTACAAGTTGGTTCTATCACGTATAGAACACAAAAGTCCTAATGCTATAATTGGGTAAATGAGGTGAAAGCTATGCTGATTAGTATGATGTAAGCACTCCAATTTGTACAAATAATCAACACGTTGAAATTGGCATAAATGTATTTATGATCTATGTACAAAAGACTTAAAAACATAATAAAAAGATCTCAAAAAAAAAAAAAAAAACAGCTGCAATAAACAGTCTTGTACAAGTGTTCTTATCATAAAAAGCTTTTTTTTCCTTCTTGATAGGTGCCCAGAAATGGGGGTGCAGGATCAAATGGAAAGTCTAGCTTGAGTTATTTGAGGGTTCTCCATACTTCCTTCCAAAAACGTTGTATTAGTTTGCAGTCCCACCAGCAGTGTAAAAATGTTCCTTTCTCTCCCCATGAACACCTGCATCTGCAGTTTTGAGATTTTGTGATGTGAGCCATCCTTGCTACGGTTAGATGATATCTCAGTTTGGTTACAGTTTGCATTTCTCTAATAATTAGGAACAATGAGCATTTTTTCATGTTTGCTAGTCATTCATCTGTCTTCTTTAGAGAAGGTTCTTTTCCTCTCTCTTGCCCATTCATATATGGAATTTTTGGCTTTTTTCATGTGGATTAGTTTGAGTTCTCTATAAACTGTAGTTATCAAGCTTCAGTTTGATTCAAAATATCCAAATATCCTTTCCCTTTGTGTAGGTTGTCTATTTGCTTTGGTTGTTGTATCCTTAGCTGTACAGAAGCTTTTCAGTTTAATTAAATCCCATTTGTTTATTTTTGTTGTTGTTGTGATTGCCACAACAGTCTTCTTCATGAAGTGTTTCCACAGGCCAATATCTTCCAGTGTTTTTCCTGTGTTTTCTTTGAGAATTTTTATTGTTTCATGCCTTAAATTTAAGTCCTTTATCCATCTTGAATCAATTTTTGTGATTGGAGAAAGGTGTGGGTGCAGTTTCAGTCTTTTACATGGATATACAGTTCTCCCAGAACCATTTATTGAATAGGGAGTCTTTCCCCAAAGGTATGTTCTTGTTTGGTTTATCAAAGTTTAGGTGGTTGTAAGATGTTAGTCTCATTTTCTGGTTTTCTATTAGATTCCAAATGTCTATGTCTCTATTTTTGTGCCAGTACCATGCTGTTTTGACCACTATGGCCTTGTAGTACAGCCTAAAGTCTGGTATGCTTAGGCCCCCAGCTTTGTTTTCATTATTAAGAACTTAGCTATATGGGTTTTCTCCATACAAAATGAATAATCATTTTTTCTAAGTATTGAAAGTATGATAGTGGTATTTTGATAGGGATGGCATAGAATTGGTAGATTGCTTTGGGAATCTACCAATTAACAATGTTGATTCTTCCCAGCCATAAAATACTACCAGAGTTTTGAAACAGACCTTAATTAGTCTGAGCAATAGGAGATCCCATAACATCATAATGGCAGGGGACTTTAACACTCCTCTTACAGAGCTGGAAAGATCCTCTAAGGAGAAACTAAACAAAGATACATGGACTTAAATTTGACCCCTGGATAACTGTGCTTAATAGACATACACAGAACACTCCATCCCAAAGCTAAATGATACACATTCTTCTCATTGGCCCATGGAACATTCTCTAAAATAGATCATATCATAGGATACAAATCAAACCTCAAAAAAATTAAAAGAATTGAAATCATACCTTGTATCTTCTCACAACACAAGGCAATAAAGATGTAACTCAACTCCAACAAAAATTTTCATCCCCACACAAAGGCATGGAAACTAAACAACCTTATGGTGAATGACAATTGGGTGAAGGAACAGAAAAAAAAAAAAAAAAAAAAACAATTAACTCCCAAAACAACAATGAAGACACCAGCTACCAAAACCTGTGGGACACTGCAAAAGCAGTCAAAAGAGGGAAATTTATTACATTAGATGCCTCCATCCAAAAAACAGAAAGAGAGCACATCAACAATATAATGAATCATCTTAAAGTAATGGAAAAGGTAGAGCAATCGAACTCCAAACCTAGCAAAAGAAAAGAAATAGTCAAAATTAAATCAGAAATAAATTAAATTGAAAGTAAAAGAGTCATTCAGAAAAGTAATGAAAGAAAAAGTTGGTTCTTCAAAAAGATAAATAAAAGATAAACCATTGGCTAGATTAACTGGAAATAGAAAAGTAAAAATTTTAATAACCTCAATCAGAAATGAAAAAGAGAAAATAACAACTCATACCACAAAGGTAAAAGAGATTATTTCTGACTACTACCAAACACAGTGTGCCCAGATATTTGACAATGTGGAGGAAATGAACCAATACCTGGAACAACACCATCTCCCTAGATTTAACCAGGAAAAAACAAATCTCTTGAATTGACCAATATCAATCACTGAGATTGCAGAACAATAAGAAAACTTCCTACGGAAAAAAGCCTGGGCAGGGCCTGTGGCTCAGTGGATAGGGACCTGGCCCCATATGCTGAGAGTGGCGGGTTCAAACCTAGCCCCAGCCAAACTGCAACAAAAAAATAGCTGGGTGTTGTGGTGGGCACCTGTAGTCCTAGCTACTCAGGAGGCTGAGGCAAAAGAATCACTTGAGCCCAAGAATTTGAGGTTGCTATGAGCTATGACACCCAGCACTCAGCTGAGGATGAGAAAGTGAGCTGTCTCACTCACACACACACACACACAAAGAAAGAAAGAAAGAAAGAAAGAAAGAAAGAAAGAAAGAAAGAAATTATATATTATGACCAAGTAGGCTTCATCCAAGGGATGCAAGGCTGGTTTAACATTCAGAAATCCATAAATGTAATATACCATATCAATAGAAGCAAAACAAAAGACCTTATGATCCTCTTGATAGATGCTGAAGAAGCATTTGATAAAAGTCAGCATCCTTTTCTAACAGGAACACTTAAGAAAATAGGCATAGGGGGGCGGAGCACGATGGCAGACAGGATGGAAATGTAGCCCACCTATCCCAAGTCATCAGTTGTTTTTATGTTGCTGTTGTCGTGGGTGTTGTCTGAATGTCTATGTGTCTCCATCTATTTCTGTATCCATGGGCTCATGTGTCTGGTAGCCTTTTCATCTGTTTATTTGATCATTTGCTCTCAGTGAGCTTGGTGTTACGACCTGCAACTCTGAGCTCCCAGAACTCCTCTCCACTCTCACTCGGAGGTCTGCAGGCCTGCACTCCAGGAGTCCAGATTCTTGGGTGATTTCTCGAGAGGTACAGACAGGACCTGGACTGCAGCACAGGAATGAGAAGATGATGGTCGGCTAAGAGGGAATCACGCCTGAGTGGCGATGCCCTGAGGTGCAGAGCAGCAGCCATCTTTAGCAATGACAAGGCCCACCCCCAGATATCCAGTAGCCACTCCTCCTGTCTCCCTGGGCAACCAGATGAGGCTGGGCATCTCAAACGGCAACCACCATGGAACAGACCTGGGACTGAAACACAGGCTCCGTGAGTAAAGAGTTTGCCTGAGGTGGTACTGGCCTGGGTGAATGTGGAGACTCAAAAATGCACCCACAGAGCTGGGAAACTCCCAGGGTGGGCCTGATCCAGAGGACCACTTTACTGAGCCTAAGATGCACCCGGCCCTCAGGGGATCATCACCCTATAGACAAAAAAGGCTAAGAGGCTACACCTGACAACTAATCATGCTGCAAATACAAACCTGTAGGAGTAAAGAGAGGGCCTGAGGCACAGGTTCTAGGAACTCAAATCAGCCTCTCCTCTGCAGAGGAATTTAGCAGGGTCAGAAACAAACTCCCACAAGGTTGTTCTGTTCAGCCAGTAACATAAACTAAGGGTGGGACTGGAACTGAGTGAACACCTCCAGCCTCCATCAAGTGCCCGACATTGACAGGCCTCACCACCCCCTGCTGGATAGAGGCAGAGAGCAGCGGCCTGGATGAGCAGATACAGACTTCCCTGTGATGTAGGCAGGTGCAAAGCTCTGGAGTATCTGCTCACTTCAGACTACTGACTGGGTCACAGCCCTGTGGGGCTAGCAGCAACTGGGTGTGACTAAGCTGCAAGGTGGGAAGGGAGGCATCAACCTACCCAGACTGATCTATTTGTTGGGTGGCTCCTTCTAACTCCACGCAGCACTGGAGCAAGCTATATTAGATTAGTCACCAGACCCCTATGATCCAGTTCACAAAGACCTCTTAAACTCTCCCACCCAAGACAGGTGCTGACTGATACAATTGATTTAGACCTTTTGAACTGAGCCAATTGCCTGAGGACTATTCAGGTGGTGCCCTGGGTGTGTGGTTGTAGGAAGGTTTGATTTTCCTTTTCCAATTGTTGCCTGGTGTGCGGAGTGACTTAATTGCTGGTATTTATCCACAGCTGAGACTTCAACCCAGAGTAACTGTTTCACTAGGATCGAAAAGAAACCAGCTGAAAACAAGACAAAACCACTTAGCCCCACCACACCAAACAGGTCCCCAGTTTCTCAGACCACAGCACTGTATGGGTCCTCATTAAAGCTCCAGGGGAAAAATAAAATGGAGTAAAACAATCATAGAGTGAAATCAGCAGAAAAACTCTGGTAACATGAATAACCAGAATAGATCAACCCCCCGCCCCCCAAGGAAAGATATGGCAGATGTAATTGAAGATCCCATTCACAAACAACTGGCTGAAATGTCAGAAATTGAATTCAGAATTTGAATGGAAAACAAGATAAACAAAATGGAATTAGGAATTCGAGGAGAAATTCAAAAATTGTCTCAAGAATTTAACGAATTTAAAGACAAAACCACCAAGGACTTAGACACACTGAAGCACAAATTCGCACCCCTCAAAGATCTGAAAAATACAGTAGAATCCCTCAGTAACAGAGTGGAGCAAGCAGAAGAAAGGATCTCTGACATTGAAGACAAAGCCTTTGAACGCTCCCAAACTCTCAAAGAGGAAAAGAAATGGAGAGTAAAAACGGATCATTCTCTCAGAGAGCACTGGGATAATTTGAAGAAGACCAATATCCGAATATTTGGAATTCCTAAAAATGATGAGGTTGCCTCACTGGGCACAGAGGCCCTTCTCCATGAAATTATGAAAGAGAATTTTCCAGACATGCCTAGAGATTCTGAAATTCAGATAGCAGACAGCTTCAGAACCCCAGCATGACTCAACCCCAATAAGACATCCCCCAGGCATATCATAATTAACTTCACTAAAATTAAAATGAGGAAGATTCTCAAAGCTGCCAGGCAAAAGAAAGCCATTATGTACAAAGGGAAGAATATTGGAATGACTACAGATCTCTCTGCTGAAGTTTTTCAAGCCAGAAGAGGGTGGTCATCGACTTTTAATCTCCTAAAGCAAAATAACTTTCAACACCGGATCCTGTATCCAGCTAAACTGAGTTTCATTTATGATGGAGAAATTAAATACTGTAATGAAATTCATATGTTGAAAAATTATGCCATAACCAAACCAGCACTTCGGGATATTCTCAGACTTATCCTCCATAACGACCAACCCAATCCTATACCACAAAAGTAAACTCACTCAGAAACTTTGGATCAAACTCCAACTTCCACAATGGCGAAATGATTAAAAATGTCCACTAAAATTTTGAAAAACTTGACACCCAAAATTTCACCAGATTTATCAATATTCTCCATTAATGTGAATGGCTTAAACTGTCCTCTAAAGAGACATAGGTTAGCTGACTGGATACAAAAACTAAGGCCAGATATTTGTTGCAAACAAGAGTCACATCTTAACTTAAAAGACAAACAGACTCAGGGTGAAAGGATGGTCATCCATATTTAAGGCAAATGGTATCAGAAAAAAGCAGGTGTCACAATTTCATTTGCAGACACAATAGGCTTTAAACCAACAAAAGTAAGAAAGGACAAGAATGGTCACTTCATATTTGTTAAGGGTAATACTCAATACGATGAGATTTCAATTATTAATGTCTATGCACCCAACCAGAAAGCACCTCAATTTATAAGAGAAACTCTGACATGAGCAACTTGATTTCCCCCAGATCCATAAAAGTTGGAGATTTCAACACTCCTTTGGGAGTGTTGGATCAATCCTCCAGAAAGAAGCTGAGCAAAGAAATTTTAGATTTAAACCTAACCATCCA